>CABFWB010000201.1:154476-183018 GCA_902151455.1 Timema bartmani
ACAGACAGACAGACAGACGGAAATTCAAAAACCACTTTTTCGGATTCAGGGAGTCATGAAACGTCAAAATTCATCAAAATCTCGATTTCGATTTTTTTGACGATCACCATACTTTCTCTACCTGTAAGATAGAGAGAAAGTAAAAATAGTTTATAAGTCACAATTCCTACACCATCAGCCCACTTCATCCCCTCATCGTGAGAATTGTGCTATCATCATCATCATCATCATCGTCATTAGTGATCGTTGCAACAAAAAGAGAATGTAAAATAGTAAGTACACTGTAGTGTACACTACACGTAATTATTATGTACTTTATTTAATGTTGGTAATGTCTTACTGTGAGTAATTTATCAATTAAACTTTATCGTATTTATGCATGTTACATGAATATCACAATATTGTTTTATAAACTCTTTTTGCGCGTTTGGAGGGAAACAATCCGATAAGTTTGTTCTAAGAATGTCTTCGAAAAAATATTGCAATTATTTTAACCCCGTAGATGCTTCTAAGGGGTGGAAAAAATGAATACAGACAATTAATTAAAATATGTAATTACGTTTTAATGTGCAACTCCAAGAGACGGTAGAATTCCGTAGTTTATATTTTTTTGAATTTTGTGGTGTTTGTAGTGTCTCTGTGAGTGAGAGTGCCCAAGGGCTTCAAACAAAAATTCATCAGTTTCATCCAAAAATAAATAATAGCACAATATTCCGTGCAAATAACGGGCATTCAGCCAGTATGTGTATATAAATGATAAGCACTTTTCTATTTCTTTTCAAAATGGTTCAAAATATTGACCAATTTGCTTTACATTTCTCACCAATCTTAAGGAAGCCTACATTTTATTGTTACCCACACGTAAGTTCGTACTAGTCATAATATCGATTGTAACTTTGAGAATTAATGGTAGTTTGCAAATGTTTAAGACTTTGCTGTTTTTCGCTTTGTAGTTTCAGAAACTGTACACGTTTGCTGCGAAACCTATTTATGAGTCAGCTAGTCATCCGACTTCAACGAAAATTATTATTAACCCCGGTCTAGCGGCATGAGCTATTATCGCGAGTCTCTCTTTTATTCTTGATTCGTTGCCTCTCCGTTATTCCTTCTCGTACTTATGATATAGTCGAGTTGTTTTATAAAGAACTTTTTAGTGCGCATACATATAAATGACATAATAAGTTGGCAGGATTGTCAAAATGTAGCTATTTTTATTTATCAGTTTTAGTATAACACAAGATTTAATTTTTTAGACTGATATATGCAGAGTGTTTGGAAACTCATAGCCCAAACTGCACGTATAGCTTGTTTGAACCAAAAATAATACAAAATCCCTGACACTTACACCCGGTAAGCATAGCTAATACCATTAAATTGTGTTCAAAGTTTCGACGTACAAGTCCGGGAGAGCAAAGCTGTTCAAGCATGCGTGTACAACAGGTTTCATAGGAGTTTGGCGCGCAGCACTACAAACCTCCACATTTGGAGCATGGCAGCAAAACATAACACAGTTTTTTTTAGCACCGCGTCTTACTACCCGTTCGGGCTATACGATTAAGTATTATTTACGCTAATGGGTTAGGAATTGGGAAGGTTGAATATAAAGGGAGTGAAACCACATTTGCGTGGAGGAAGAGTGGAAAACCATTTAGGAAAAACCACCCTCAGTTCACNTTTATCGTATTTATGCATGTTACATGAATATCACAATATTGTTTTATAAACTCTTTTTGCGCGTTTGGAGGGAAACAATCCGATAAGTTTGTTCTAAGAATGTCTTCGAAAAAATATTGCAATTATTTTAACCCCGTAGATGCTTCTAAGGGGTGGAAAAAATGAATACAGACAATTAATTAAAATATGTAATTACGTTTTAATGTGCAACTCCAAGAGACGGTAGAATTCCGTAGTTTATATTTTTTTGAATTTTGTGGTGTTTGTAGTGTCTCTGTGAGTGAGAGGGCCCAAGGGCTTCAAACAAAAATTCATCAGTTTCATCCAAAAATAAATAATAGCACAATATTCCGTGCAAATAACGGGCATTCAGCCAGTATGTGTATATAAATGATAAGCACTTTTCTATTTCTTTTCAAAATGGTTCAAAATATTGACCAATTTGCTTTACATTTCTCACCAATCTTAAGGAAGCCTACATTTTATTGTTACCCACACGTAAGTTCGTACTAGTCATAATATCGATTGTAACTTTGAGAATTAATGGTAGTTTGCAAATGTTTAAGACTTTGCTGTTTTTCGCTTTGTAGTTTCAGAAACTGTACACGTTTGCTGCGAAACCTATTTATGAGTCAGCTAGTCATCCGACTTCAACGAAAATTATTATTAACCCCGGTCTAGCGGCATGAGCTATTATCGCGAGTCTCTCTTTTATTCTTGATTCGTTGCCTCTCCGTTATTCCTTCTCGTACTTATGATATAGTCGAGTTGTTTTATAAAGAACTTTTTAGTGCGCATACATATAAATGACATAATAAGTTGACAGGATTGTCAAAATGTAGCTATTTTTATTTATCAGTTTTAGTATAACACAAGATTTAATTTTTTAGACTGATATATGCAGAGTGTTTGGAAACTCATAGCCCAAACTGCACGTATAGCTTGTTTGAACCAAAAATAATACAAAATCCCTGACACTTACACCCGGTAAGCATAGCTAATACCATTAAATTGTGTTCAAAGTTTCGACGTACAAGTCCGGGAGAGCAAAGCTGTTCAAGCATGCGTGTACAACAGGTTTCATAGGAGTTTGGCGCGCAGCACTACAAACCTCCACATTTGGAGCATGGCAGCAAAACATAACACAGTTTTTTTTAGCACCGCGTCTTACTACCCGTTCGGGCTATACGATTAAGTATTATTTACGCTAATGGGTTAGGAATTGGGAAGGTTGAATATAAAGGGAGTGAAACCACATTTGCGTGGAGGAAGAGTGGAAAACCATTTAGGAAAAACCACCCTCAGTTCACCCGACCAAGATTCGAACCTCGATCTCCCCGTCCTCGGCAGTCAAGCTCAACACGACTAGCGCGCTAGCTAGCTACGCCACATACATAGTACATACGTACATAGTTAATAGTAAACAACACACAAGTCCAGCTAGAAATGCGAATTCGTTCTGAGGGTCAATTTTAACAGTCCCATATCACAGAAAGTGCTTGCCATTATTATTACAGGTGCAATGCCGCGCGCCTAACTCATATGCAACTTGTTGTACACGCATGCTTGACAGCTTTGCTATCCCGGCGCTGTACGCCGAACCTTTGAACACAATTTAATGGTATTATCATAGTTTTTCCGAATGTAAGTGTATAGGGGTTTTGTATTATTTTTGGTCCAAACAAACTATATATACAGTTTGGGCTATGAGTTTCCAAACATCCTGTACACATGTATGTATACACGTATATCTATCTACATACATGAAACAATCCTACTATAGATGCGAAGTTTAACTTTCTGTCATATTTACGCGTTTTTGTGAACATTTAGGATATGTTTTTATCCAGCCTGTAAAATCAAAGTTTACCCCAATATTTCATTAACTATGAAAGGTAGAAAATATTATATCATTTCTTACCATTTAAGTTAAACACGGGGAGGGTTAGCTGATTGGTTAGTATAACTGACTACTATCTAAGGAGATGGAATTCTAACCTTGATCCCCCGTCACTGTCAATACAATCTTGAAATCTAATTTAAATTCTATGCATACTTTGTCGATTGATAAAGTTGTATGCAATCTTGTGCATCATTTGTTGGTATCTAAACGTTGTATGCATTCTATGCATCCTTTATTGGTAGATAAACGTTGCCTAAACTCTATGCATCATTTGTGCACAGTACATTTACATTTTGTCTTTGAACTTCATGCATCATTTGTTGGTAGATAAACGTTGTCTAATCTCTATACAACCTTTGTGTAAATTTAAATGTTGTTCTGCACTATGCACCTTTGTTGCTAGCTAGACGTTGTGTTTATTCTATGATCCTTTGTTGGTAGGTTAGTTAACATTGTCTGCAATCTATGCGTCGCTACTTTGTCAACATCTATGTATATTTTCTTGGTAGTTAATCTTTGTCTAAATTTTATTCATCCTTTCTTGGTAGTTAAGCTTTGCCTACATCTGTAAATCCTTTCCAGGTAGTGTGACTTTATCTAAAACGATACATTCCCTTCATGGAAAGCACACGTTTCCTACGTTCTGTGTACTGTTTCTTAGTAGCCTTAGAACTGTTCTAATCACGTGTCCCCTTCCTGGACTCTCAATTCTACCGCAACGACCCCTGTGTTTATCCTGTACTGTTGTTGAGTGATGGGAGGTCACCACTGAAAGTGGCTACGACTCTATAGGTGTGTCCTGAAAGGAGCAGCACGCTACAAACCAGCGTCACTTCCGTGACTCTTTTTAACTGATCGTTTTTACATTATGTATTAGCCGTGACGTCATTCGAGGGCCAGGGTTTACGTCTAAGCTATATTACCTGTACTTTAAGATTTGGTTGGTATTTTTAATTTCCCCTAGAGAGACGTTATCTTAGATCCATCTTGTGTTTGATTAAATAAATTAGAGCGGAGATTTGATTTATATGAATATGCAATGCGTTCCGTTAAAAGCATAGACATTTTACCATTTATATTTGTAAATGTATGTGTGTGTGATTTTTTTAAAAGATTATATGATCAAAGAAAATGTCATTAAAGACTTAAGGGTCTCTCACACTGATTTCGGTGCGATACTTTACTTAAAATAGTGATGGGCACTATCGAATCATGAAAACTATCTTTTCCAAACTATCAAATTACCGTTCGATAGTTTTAATTCGATAGCTACTGAGAGAAGTTTGTATTCGAATGGTATAGACTATCTATGAAAAATATAATTTTTTAATTTTACTCGTACGTATGATGAAAAGAGAATACTTCATAATGGAAGTTTAGTTGAGGCCTGCTTTCTAATAATAACTTTAAGAGCAATGCATATTTATGTATGAATAACAAGAAGAACATTAGAATCCATTAGGACGACTGTTTATTAACAAGGTAGAACAAGATAGGCTATACTGCTCCCCAAAAGTGGACCTTAAGGAAACTAATATTGTATATAAACATGACAAGTAAAACATTTAAAACATTAAGGTTGATTACTGATCAATGTATGAATTTGAAAACATTGCATTAGAATGATGTGTAAATGATCAAATGGTTTGATAATCTAGTACTATAAAATTAATCAATATTTTGAAACAATAGTGTTTATCAATAGCATAAACTTGACCCAACCAGTGTTGTCAACTCATATTATCAAAATCCTGCCCAAATAGATCAAAATTATCTAATTTAGCGCTAGTTTTGAACTAAATAAAGTTAGTTTTTCTAATGCTTAAAATTTTTATAAACAGAGGAGATTAGGCCTTGAAATTAGGCATTGAAATCTAAAGTTCTACGTTAAATACTAATCAATACATGCTCAAAATCCCTTATGCAAGATAAAAATAATATTCACTCTAAAAATTGAAAGAAAATATTTTTCCGAGCCCACTTAAAAATAAATAGCGGTGGATGCACCAATTCCAAAATAAATTTTTATCTATCTACGTTGCCCCTAAATTACTTTGAATTAAAGTAAACATTATAAAAAAAATTCAACAAAGTTGTTTTTTACAACTAGAAAAAAGCTACACTATAATTTAAAAAAAACTAGTCTCTAGTCACCATTTGAATATTTTAGTCAAGACGAACTCTGAATAAAGCTATAGCTAGTGGATAAAATGCCAAGTTGGCAACACTGGACGCTAAACCATGCGTTATATTGGAATTATTTACACTAAGGGCAGTGCGTGCGAGCATCAGTTTGGACGCGTCGACGCATGTTTTAAGATGACTACTGGCCGTCTAAGGGGGCAGTGCTTAGGTGATTTTTTGAAAGAAAAAAAGCACTTGTTAGTACCCCCTTTTAAATTATTCGAGCATTTAACATTCAAGTTTGGATCACTATAGAAGCATTTTTACTACACCAGTAACGTACCGGTAATTAGTTTATATGCGTACAGACTGAATGGGTACAGTTTTGTTGTTGTTGTTGTTATTTAACGCGCACTTTCTCAACCGATTGATTATGTCAGCACACGAGAATTTCTACGAATGATAGTGAAAGAGCATACCAATTTCCCAGGAAAGGTACTTTCATATAACTTCCAGGGTTCTTTTACATGCCACGATCGATATGGGACCGACGTATTTACTTCCCCTACGAAGGAAGTTGTGCTACGGATTCTTATTGCTCAAGAAAAATCCATCGACCCTGGCTGGGTTAGAACCCACTAACATCGGGACCTGATGCGAACACTTTACCCCAAGACCACCGAGGTTGACACGGGTATTAAGGGGGGGGGAGAGGGATAGAAAGAATAAACAAAGCTACAAATATTAGGTATAAAGAAAACAAAGTGAAGCTAAATGAAATTGAAGTTTCAAAGTTATATTTTAGTTTATTTATTTTTATTTGAGGTATTTGACATGTACATTATGGACCTACTCATAAACTACCTTAAATCTGGATCAAACACAATACCTAGCCCCCCGACCATTAATTCATCACTGTGAAAGGATAAAACTGTATTTAACCAAGGATATTTTTTTCGGCCATGGCAGAAATCGAGCTTGGGACCCTTAGACATGTAAGCAGGCACGCTACAGGCTGAGCTAAGGTGTCGGGCTTGTAATTTGATTGCAAATTTCAATGTTATCACATTAATTTACTGTGGCAGATTAAACACACACATTTAAAATTCATTGATATAACTTCAGACAGTATAGTCCTACACTACACACCTATTTTGTTTTTCTTTAGTAACATAATATTATCATTATCAAGTATTTTTGTAGCATTTTTACTACTACTTGAATGTTGCGTTACTCTAAATAGTTTAGGATTAAGGAAACTATGGTAATTATTCGCGTTAAAATCTTTCTTAAAATATGTATCTCGCAATTTTTAAATCATACAATTGCAACTAGTTTTACAATATAAGGTTTATGGCTGTATCTTTATCTTAAAGCTAAAATATACGAAGAAAGTCGGCATAGCAGATATTATTTAACAAGATGAGGTGTTACTTAATTTATATGCAATAATTATATGTCATGTACTGTAAGATATTACTTAGTAGTGTTGTATTATTCATTTTACCTATTAGCTAGTCTAACTAGATACCGTTCCTTTCATACCACAACCAGCAACTTAGCAATTAAACCAGAAGTAAATCGTACATGAAATATGTATCATATTTACCGAGTGTATGGTAGGATTCTGGAAAGAAGGGCTTTTTTTAAAAAAATACGTACACATATTTTTACGACCAACATTGATAACATTTTACTATTTTATTTGTTGTGTTAGTTTATAGGTAGTTTATAGATAGACGAATGTTGAAGATGAGTTGTACAGAACGGATTACAAACGAATAAGTTCTTAGAAGAGCAGGAGAAGAAAAACAACTTTAGTATAAATTGTGTAAAAATTTGTTATCATTTATTTGATGTATTTAACCTGCACTTTCTGAACTGACTGATTATATCAACACACAATAATTTCTATGAGCAAGAGCGAAAGGGCTTACCACACGCCACAATCGACATGGGACTGACGGTTTTACTGCACCTCGGCTCCTATGGCGAGAACTTAACCCACAAGATTACTGAGTTCGACATCTGTGTAAAATGAGGGAGACATTAATTGGGCATATAATGAGACATCAAGGTTTTCTTCATATCATCGTAAAAGGAGACTATAAAAAGAAAGAATTCTAGGAATCGACAAAGGGAAAGATTCATACAATAAGTTATGCAATACGCTGGCTTTAAGAAGGAATGGAAAGGAACACGAGAAAAAGACAGCATTTCTGCAGTTTTTATGACCAAACATTTTTTGGCCAAAATAAATAAAATATTGCTCCAGTACAAACATAGCATTTAATTTTCTTCACATGATGACCTCAACATTTCTTGAACATCTGTCAAGGCTGTTCTGGAATTCAATGACACCTTTTTCTCTTCATCTAAAAAGCTTGTTAGATAATTCCACCATATTCATGACAGATATTCAACAGCTGTTGATATCATCGTATGAAGAAAATTAAACTCTATATTCTTACTGGAGAAGACTTTTATTTAATTTTTCCAAATAAAGTCTTGCCATAAAAACTGAAAAAACACTGGCCTTTCCTCGCGTCTCCTTCTACCCCATCTTATAAACTATCAAGAAATGAAAGAGAAACAAGAAGAAGGAAAGAATGGAGGGCTGCAGCCAACCAACCTAAGAGTTGAGGACCAAAGAAAAGGAAAATCCTTAAATGTTACAGATGAAGATCGCAAGACTTGACGCATGAAAATATTAAAATAATTTTAGTAAATTTAGTAACCGGTAGATACAGTCTTTCCTGCTAGAAGTTTATTAAACACCAATTTTCATATCTGACAGCTAAAGAATCTACCAAATTTACTTTCACGTATTCATACTTCAAACCACGTGATCTGCAGCAGTCCCTTTTGATAGTTGTTATTAATATCTATAAAATACCAAGGCTGTATCCAGCCAAAAATTTCGTGGGCGGAGGGGTTGGTGGGCACGTTTCCCAACTGCCGGAGGCTAGAAAATATTCTAAACGATAAACAGTTTTAGAAGATATCTGAAGTGTTTGTTTATGGCAACATAGCCCCTAACTGCTGGAGGCTGTGACATATTATAAATATTAAACACCTCTAGAAGCTCTCTAAAGTGTTTTTTATGGTAACATAGTTCCTAACTGCTGGAGGCTGTGACATATTATAAATATTAAACACCTCTAGAAGCTCTCTAAAGTGTTTTTTATGGTAACATAGTTCCCTAACTGCCAGAGGCTAGGAAAAATCTATATATTTAAACACCTAAAGAAGCTCTGTAAAGTGGAGTGTTTTTTATGGCAACATAGCTCCCTAACTGCTAAAGGCAAGGTAAAATTATAAATAGTAAACACCTCTAGAAGCTATATGAAGTGTTTTTATGACAACATAGTTCCCTAAATGCCGAAGGCTAGGAAAAATTATAAATACTAAACACCTCTAGAAGCTCTCTGAAGTGCTTTTTATGGTAACACAGTCCCTAATTTGTACTTGTACCTTAATTTTGATATTGTTTGAATGATAAATAAAGCCATATATATTTTGTTCATAAAATTTCTGAGGGATTTGAACCCCCCAAACCCCTCCTGACTACGGCCTTGTAAAATACCACCCATAATAATTATAGTCGAATGTTATTAAATTTTGCCGCAATAAAATATGTTCGTATTTTCTAAATGACTCTTCCTAGTAAAATTGGACTGTATATATAAAGGTGTGCCGCCAATATAGGAAAAAATTCAGAACCATAAACAAAATACATAATTTTCTAACTGATACGTGTCTTACTGCTTGTTCGAACTGCCGTCTGAATTGAGCATTTTCTCAATATTTTGAATATTCAATGTTTATTAATTAATTAATCAGAAATTATCTTAATTATGGCTATGGATTTTTTTCGCAACGCATATTACCACCCATACGGTATATCCGAATTTAATCATACTAACGGTTTAGGGATGAGGAAGATATAATTTGAGATAAAATGTACCCACATTTGCTTAGAAAGAGCTGTAGACTATTCAATACACCTTCCCGAGATTCGAACGCCCCTCCCCCCGTTAATTGTGAACCAAACCAAAGATGATCGTCTGTGTCTGGATACTTACCCGGATATTGAAGTAGTGCATTTTGTTATACCTTAAAAATAAATTTAAAAATCCGGCACGATGGACATATTTCTGTTTTGGACTTTTTTAAAGGATTTTTGAAACACAATTCTTTTGGAAGCAATTGAATCCAGAATTACTAACTCGTTTATGTCTCCCTTCTAGCCCCGTTTTACCCCTAGTACCCACCAATGTTTGGTTGATTTCTCTAATTTGAAACAGAGGTGACTTTATGAGAACTTAATTCCGCTACCACTCGATTGTCAGCTATCAGCACGGACACATTCTCTCCACACGCACCCTCCCCCCCTCCCGCCCCCTAGTCCTAGGAGTCCGCTAGACGGGTCAAGGCGTCTCGAACAATACCGATGTTGTCTTTGCTCGAAGCTCATGTAGCGCTCAGCAAGCGTTTAGAGCAATTTCTTAGAAGCATGCAATATATTGAACGAGAGATTAAATATCCCACTCCATACCCTCCTCTTACCCTTGAAGTGAGCCAGATACCCTACTTACCGAGCCCCTGTATGTAGGCCATCCGTGAGAGATTGCATGCCCTGGTAGTGAGGGGGTGGGGGGGCTTCTAAACTAGACCAAAATACAAGGACGAACACATACTCCTAAGTTTCCTCACAATTATACGTTTAATCCTATCGAGTGAAAAATAACACGAGAAAGGGGTTGTGTTTCATTGATTCTTATAGTCTCCGTCAGGATTAGTTGAGCAAAAAGCGCGCTTGATTTGATAGCTCATCGTGCCAGGGTTCGATCTCCTTAAGCTTAAGCAGTGTTTACCAAACTATGGTACGAGTACCCCCAGGGATACATGAATTATTTCTAGGAGCACGCGACATGTCACTGAATTTTATTCATCATCATAAAAAAACTTTTTGGCTAAACGTAAGTTTGATAAACAAACTAACCCATATTTTGACGTGTTGCTATGAAAATTATATAAGAATTTCTTTACCTCTGTTACTGTTTTGTTTAGTTTATCAGCAGGTATTTGTTTTCATAGTTTTACCTAACAGCTGGAACTATTACGGTGGTTAATCCATGGCCCCTAAAGGGGGTTAGCCAGCCCTGTATTAATCATTAAGATTCTCAATGCCTCAGAGTGCTGGTACCAAAGCCAAGGTCATCGAATGTTAGGGAATTACAGATTAAAAGAAAGAGCTTAGCGGCATGTTTTAAGAGCGGCAACTTTTTACTATTTTTGCTTTAATTTACTACACACAATCAACCAGCCGTGTCCTATGACGTCATCTGACATAGCTTTCTGCACAGTGCATAAAACAGTGAAAAAAGTTTGTATTTTTTTCTATTGTCCTAGTCATAAGTAAGTAATTGGTTTTATATTGCTTGCTTTTAAAAAAAAAACACCGCGTCTTACTACCTGTTCAGGTCATACGCATGTATGATAATTACTATAATGGTATAGGGATGATTAAGAAAACATTTTAGAGGTAATCTACCAGCATTTGCGAGGAAGGAGAGTGGGAAAACATTTTTTTTTAAATCCTCAGCAGAGCCGACCAGGATTCGAACCCCGATCTACCCGTCTTCAGCAGGCCAGTCTGGCACGAGAGTGACACCTTAGACCATTCGGTCACTGAAGTGGGTTATATATATAGTATGATTTAGGTAGGAAGAACAGTAGAAGTTAGTTACTAAAGTTACTAAATGAATTTTAATATATTCATACATTAAGTCATGTTATCTGCAGCTGTCATTTTTTATATATATTATAAGTACCCATATAATACCACAAATAATATAGTAAAATGTCATCAACTCTGGCCGCAAATAAATGTGTTTGAATTTTCTCTACTGTTCTTCCAACCAAAATCAGACTATATATTTTATGGCTTACTGGTATTTGATGTTAGATAAATATAATAAAATACAGTTTATATTTAATGTAGCACCACTGCCCCTTTCTCGCGGCTCCTATATCGCCACATTAATCTTGCCCTGGTGTAAAGGACCGGTGAAAATTTAGAAAACGCTGCTCTACATTATACAATAGCTCTGTTTTTCCACCCCCTACCCTTAACAACGATAGTTTTTCCCAATCAACACCTGGGATCACGTGGTACAAGGCGTCAGGCTTTCACTATACTGGAGGTTCGAATCTCGCTGAGGCGCTTTGATGATTTCTATTAATATCTCGTTATTTAAGAACGGGTTTGTTATTTCAAAATATGGTTCAAAAAGTAGATGAAAGATATAAAAAATACCCCTATATCATTGTTTAAAAAAATGTATGATAGAGGTAAATATAAAATTAGCTCACTATTTTTTTTAGCGACGCGTCTTACTACCCGTCTGGGTTATACACTTATGTACTGATTACGCTAATGGTTTTAAGGAATAAGGATGGCTACATCTATAGGTAGTATACATTTGCGTGGAGGAAGAATGAAAAACAATTTTGGAAAAAACACTCTCAGA
Organism: Timema bartmani; assembly: GCA_902151455.1. Taxonomy (NCBI): domain Eukaryota; kingdom Metazoa; phylum Arthropoda; class Insecta; order Phasmatodea; family Timematidae; genus Timema; species Timema bartmani. The sequence goes on from CABFWB010000201.1 coordinate 166,714, forward strand.
GCACCCGTCCGAGATTCGAACCTCGATCTCCCTGTCATCGGTAGTCTAGTCTACTGCGAGAGTAGCGTGTTAGACCACACAGTCACCGAAGCGAGTAGCTCATTATTAATTTAACTATGTTTAACGCAAAATGTCTAACTTGTTTAGATTACTATAAATAATGAAAAACATAGATATAGCTTTCCTCAAACAAATAAAGTCGTTTTAAACAGGGTGACAAGAGTAAATTCTAATTTGATTGAGGATTGTTTTAGTTGTTTTGAAGCTTTTTAACAGGGCCTTTGTCCTAATAACTATTGTTATGTGAGGATTTGTTCTTTGCTGGAGCAAATACAACTAGAAATAATATAAATACGTGTCAAAAAGAAATCTCCCGGTTTAATTGTTTACGTATATCCCGGAACAAAAGTAAAAGCAGGATATATCTATTGTGAACTGTCACTTCCTTTATCTAACTTTCAGGAACTTGGAATTTGAAATCGTTCGATTATCAGAGGATGCTGGTTGGGCAGGTACAAACTTAGTAGTTTCTTTATTTCATGTAAACAAACAAAGGAAATGACTGCGACATTCTTTTGACAAAGCGTTTTTGTAATTTACTTCACTTCATACTTGTGAAAGTTCACACTAGTTTGTATCCGGCACTTGAAGACGTGGTTTGAAAATAATCGTAAGTCCCTTTCCAAGAGATTTTCAAACTTTCTACTTATAGTGGTAAAAGGGCCATAACTCCTAGATCATGAGACTTACAATTCAATTTTAGTAGGAAGAAATTTAAAAAAAAATTACAAACTTTTTTCTAGTCAATATTGATAACACTTTACTATTCTATTAGTGTTGTTTTATAGGTATTGATAGTATCCATAAAAAGTGACAGCTTCAGATCACGTGATCTAACGTATTGACACGTGAAAGTAGATCAAGTTAATTTTCTATTTGGGAGATAAGTTTATTCCTATGAAAATTACACTTTAGCTGGAAACTTGAAACCCTACATCTAAAGCTAGAGGAGCTTAGAGGTAAGGGTGTATGTCCTTTATAGTTGATTCTTTATACTTTGATTAAAGGGCTCAGAGTTCGATTCCGAACCAATTTTGACCCACAGTTTCAAGCCTATGACACCTTTTAGTCCTAAGTTATTTTAAGCAGACACTTTTTAATTCCTGATTAGAATTATTCAGTATTTCTCTTAACTAATTTCAATGTTTATTTTGTTTCAGACTTGCTTCGGTGGCCGCATGGTCTAAGATGCGGCCACCGAACAAATAAATAATTATCTCACAATAAAAAATATTGCCGATGATGGGAGACCGGGGTTCGAATCACAGTGGGTGTACTGAGGGTGATTTTCCCTTTATGGTTTTCCACTCTCCCTCCACGAAAATGCAAGTACACTTCCTATAAGTCCAACCTTACTTAGCGTACAGTAATTAATGCATAGGTGTATAGCCCGAATCGATAGTAAGACATGGTGCTAAAAAAATAAGTATATATTTTGTTTCAAAGTTTTAGAAGATAAACTATTTGAAAAGATACGAGTAACACATCTAATAAAACGAAAGGTATTTTTATAATGTCTAAATATGCGCTTTTCTGTAGCTTCCTTGTTAGTAAGACTTACTACAGTTTGTGGGAGACCTTAGTTCAAAATAGGGTGGTAGTTAAAATATTAATAACGTGGATATAAATATTTATTATTTTTATAATTACCTAACATCAGGGTCTAGTATCGGCGTGTTAGGTTTTAACAACATATCCCAGCTTCAGCTTAGACTTTGAAAAAACACAACAGATAGAGCTCAGAACGTCAATCCCTCACTCAGTGAACGGGAGCAATTCGATTTGACAAATAATACTTTTTTTTTCTGACTGCTCATCTGTGCTATTTTTCATTTAATTAATAAAGGGAATAATCTCAAAAGTCTCAAGGGTTTGGTTAATTAGGCGTAAGTTAGGTTAAGACTCCCACCGACTCCACAACATCTTAATAACTATCAGCACATCATTTCATTGAGTACGACGTGTAGACAACCTCCTATGGTGTACCTTGGGCAAAGTTCTGTTCCACCAGAGCGGCTAATAGTCTACATACAGACAACCTCCTATGGTGTACCTTGGGCAAAGTTCTGTTCCACCAGAGCGGCTAATAGTCTACACTATACACTTAAGGTGACCGAACCTTGATACCATGTCCCTCCCGGTCATATATGTCATACGATTAAAGAAAAAAAATTGTTGGGTAGTTTGCTTATAAAGTTTGTAGGTAAGAGAGAGAAAATGTATTAAAAATAGTTAAAGAGCCTAACACGATGTTCGTTTTTAGGCAAATAAAGGTGGACAGGGTGCTTCATGAGGTGGTTGTATTATTTTATTTATTTTATGGGGTGGTGATTTCGAACCAGCTAGCGATTCTCGTCCAATAATCTTATTTGAAGAAAAATTGGTGATAAATTGTTATTTGAAATACATTTTCAAGGTGAAAAATGAAATGAGGCTATTTACCTCATTATATTATTAGGGTTAATACAAAAGGGCGTAAAGAGCTATTTCTAGTTCTGAAAATTGAAAAATGACACCTGGACACGGGAATCGAACCCGGGACCTTAGGCTTAGTACGCCAATGCTCTACCACTGAGCTATCCAGGAGTCATCCCGTGCCCAAGGTCATTCTTCACTCATATTTTTAAGGCAGAGTCTATGATGGACGTGCGGAAATCGTCAGCTTTATTCACGAGCCATCAGATAACTATTGGGAAACAGCGTTGTCATTCTCTCATTTTCATGTGGTTAGTCTTCCCTTAAAAATAAGATAAATTTTGCAACTCTGGTTAGTAGATGTTGCCAGTCTTTCTTAACTTCAGCACACCACCTTCGGACATAACTGAGAGTGAGGAGATTTGACAACAGTCAACTAATAGAGGGCGAAGATAAAGCTTTTCTCCATAGAACCTGCAAACTTGCAGTTCCCTCAGCGATGATATTGGGTGTGGGTACCCCACAAAAAACCACCGAACATGTTACGCTGCTCGGCTCGCTAAGCTGCTACGTTACAGCAAATACGCTATAGTGTGGTTAGCCTACAACGAGGTTATAAAATAATAATAATAAAATAACAATTCCTACTAGACGTAATGGTTATACGAATGGAGTTTTAAATTGAGTGTTTTTTAGCACCGCGTCTTACTACTCGTTCGGGTTATACACCTCTGTACTAATTACTATAATGTGCTAGGGATTAGGAAGGTTTAATCTAGAGGAAGTGCACCCACATTTGTGTGGAGGGAGAATGGGGGAGGGGGGGAAACCTCAGTGCATCTGACCGGGACCTCCCCGTCTTCGGCAGCCTAATTCAACACCAGAGTAGCGCGTTAGACCATGTGGCCACCGAAGCGGGTGGAAGAATGTTCTACAAGAGTTTGAGCTTTCTAATATTTTCTCTGTAATCTAATTGCTCTAGAGTTAATTACCGTGACAGTGAAGAGAACTAGTGTTATTGTCAATGTTTGCGTGCGCGAAGTATGTTCCTTCCTGACTGAGTCGGCTAGCCCCGCCACGCTCAAAGATCTTAACAAGGGTAGGTCAATGCTCCCCTCTATTTCTACACATGAGAGCACATACTTCTGACGTCACGCCGCATTGAGGAGGAAATAGACCAAGAAATATATAACCGCAGAGTTTTTACTTTGTTTATCTGGGTCTTCAAATAAGACTGGTTCCCTTTATTTAACCCTAATATTGTTTGTTACTACCGATATGCTTATGCCCCATAAACCCGCATTCCTTAGGTTTACAACTAAAATACAGTTTTTTATTGAAGCTGTTGTGTATCAGTCACAGAGGCGCAAGTCGTGTTAGTAGGATTTACCATTTTTCATGTTTCGCTTTTTATTCTACGAGCTTTCCAGCTGTGACGGTGAAAAAAAACCATATACCTACATTTTGAAATTTTATTTCAAATTTTTAGCAAAACTATTTTTTTAAATTCAAAATGTATTCTTTATATATATTTATTTATTTGCAAAACTTCACACGTATTTATTTGTATCTTGAAATAGTTTATTTACTTTAACGAGGTTTTTAAAACTGTCTACGATCCAAACTAGTTTGGTTATTAATGAAAATAGCTTTTAAATAGGAATGAGCTCTTCGAATTCTTGAACCCATAAGGTTATTAACAAGGCCCGGAGTTTGATGATATGTCATCTTTTCAGTGTTACATCACATACAATGCTAATAAGTACTTACATAGTCTCTGTTCATGATCCCCCGGTTGTAGAAATGTGTATTTTATAGATCACTTGTTAAAGACTTCATATTTTTAGATCATTTTTTGAAAAATTAAAGTAATTATTTTAGAATTTGTATGTCTTTGATGGGTTATTTTTTGATCATTTTTAGGTCATCAAAATTCGGGCCCTGGTTATTATAAATTCAAGGATACCAAAATTTATTTCAGAATCTAAATTCAAATATATAAAATAATATATTTAAATTTAAATTATTATTTTCGATGCTATAATTATGCTCAGTGGTGGCTCAATCCAGCATAAATCTAGGGAAAGTTTTAACAACCAGACCTCAACTTTTAATTTACCACTTAATGTAAAACGAAACTAGAATTATTATTGAAGGAAAAAATCATACCCATTTAGGAAACTTAGCCTCAAACATGCAAATGGCTTTTAGAATGGTACTGTTTCCCCTTCCTTGAGTCAACAATAGTTATTACGGTCCAATTTTCATATGAAGCTTCATATGAAGCTTCATATTACAGCTAGAAAAGTTACTACTGTATATCTAATTTAACGTATTCATACGTCAGGTCATGTTATCTGCAGCTGCCACTTTTGATCAATACCTAAAAATAACACTAATAATAGTAAAATGTTATAAATTTTGGCCGCAAATAAAAACATATTTTTTATATTTTCTAAAAATCTTCCAAACAATTCATGCACAAACTCTTATCGACAAGAACATTGTTACCAACACTTGAATAATGATTTTGCTAGAGTCTGTGTGTAAGAAGAAAGTACTAACATTTAATTAGTATATGTTTTGTTTTTTTATTTCAGGTTTCGGATTTTTATGCACCTGTTGAGTTATTCCTTTATAAATGGCCCAAAGTTCAACTTTTTATCTCATAGATAAGTAAGCATTTTTTTGTCATACATACATAAATACACATACCATTATAAATGTACTAATTAATTTATTATTTTATGGCATACCTATATATATGTTTACTAGAATAGGCCCCCGTTTATTCAATAGACCTTGCTTTGATATTGAATGCAACACAATTTTAACCAAGACCCCGACAGTGACGTAACTAAGCAGTGAAACTAACGGAAAAGCTTTTTGATTGGAATTAGTTGAAGAAATCCTCGTAAACCCCTATTCAATTTTTTTTTTAATTTGAGGTATTTAACGTGCACTTTCTGAACCGACTGATTATATCAGCATACGACTTACACACTAACTTAAATCTAGAACAGACATTAAACCCAGCCCCTGGGTTAGTTCATCTCTGTGAAAGGGTAAACCCACATTTCACCTATGATACTGCCTGGATTTGATCCCGTGACCCTTAGTTTGGTGTGCAGACACGCTATCTACTGAGTTAAGGTTTCAGATCTTTACTCAATTAAACTTAACAACTCACCCCACGCCGTCTTTCATTCTGTTGACATTGTTAGCGCTGAGACTTTCCAGTTCGGGATCCTCCTTCACCAAGGTCTCCACAGCAGCCTCCCTGGTCCCCGTTGACCTCACCGAGGTTGTCACAGGGTGATGAGACTCGAAATCAGCTTTTCCTCCTTCAGGGTCGTTTTTACGCGGTTTTTGTGGCGTTTTTATGGCGGTTGGTTTGACCTGCCCCACAGTGGTCACCCTTTCTTCTTTGGGCGTGGAACTCTTTGCAGCATCTGTCTTTGTCTTATCTTCTACTTTACCACCAGTGACAGTTTTCACCTCTACGTTGGCATTGGGCGTCTTCATAGTGTCCACTTTGCTCCCGTTTGGTTCTTTAGATTCCTTACTGTTAGCATCGGAGGATTTATTCTGCTGCGTCATATTGGAGGATTTCACCAATTCCGCAGGTTCTGAGAATTTCACCAGCTGTGCTGGCTCTATCGTGGTGAGGTTGGGCTTGGCAAGCTCTAGGGAAGGTGCCGTGGTGGTCGCCACGAGAGTGGAAGACGCGTCGAGCAGTCCCCCCTCCACCATGGACACCGCGGGCATGGAAAACATCACAGGGTTGGAGGACATAGCAGTGCTCGTCAAGTTGGAGGCGGCTGTGCTCTCCGCGGTCGTTGAGGTAACGGTAACGTAAGTGACTGCCGGGGGACTGCTGGAGGTTGTCATGGAAGACATGGATGATGCCGTGCTGGTGGCTGTCGCGGCCAGGTGGGAGGGCTTGCTGGTGGTCGCAGTGAGGGTCGCCGACGGTGCGGAGGCCATAGTAGGTGTCACGTACACGCATGAGTCTGGTTGGTGAAAATTGGGCATCGTCGTCGGCTCTTTCTTCTTATCCTCAGCATCTTCGCTAAGTTTACCTGACTCTTTATCGTCAGCGCTCCTTCGATTAACAGGTTGTGTTTTTTCCTCCGTGGCTTTAGGGGGTATCGGAGGTTTCCCGAGGACTGAGGATTGTGAATTTTGTTTTGCGGGATTTACTGTCCCTTTAGTGGAACCTTGAGGTACTTTGGAAAGGGACACACCCCTACCAAGTCTCTGATGAGTAGGGACGAGGACTGAGGATTGTGAATTTTGTTTTGCGGGATTTACTGTCCCTTTAGTGGAACCTTGAGGTACTTTGGAAGGGGACACACCCCTACCAAATCTCTGATGAGTAGGGGATTGCCCCCTGGACACTGCTGGGGAACGTCCTCCTCGGTTGTGAGTCTGAGTGACCATGTTACTTGCCGCGGGAACCCGACTGCGAGGTATTCTTGATGGCGACAGGATGACATCTTTGCTCTTGGTGTTATCCTTCTGAGTATTGTTGTTCTTGTTGTTGTTATTGTTGTTGACGGGTGGGCGCTTGACGGAAGGTTTCCTGGAAACATTGACAGGCCGGTTACCGTTAATATCGTTCTTGACAGAGCCTACGCTGGCCGTGGAGATTTTTGGTTGTTTGGAGTGTCTCAGAGAGTTGTTCGTTCCCCGCAAAACATTTTGGTGGGTGGGAGACTTGGTCTCGCTTCCATCCCGTTGGGCCGCCCTCTTGTTCGGGTTGGCCTTGATGATCTGATTGGAAGGTGCTGTTTGTTTTTGTCTGACTGGGGATGGAGAGGTCCTCCGAGGTATCCTGGATGTAGTGGAGGCCTTACGAGGCCCGTGGGACGGGGAAGTGTTACGGGAGGAAGGCACGAGAGGTGGCTTGTCACCTGGTTCTCCCCTGCTGGGAGAGGCGTCTCTTGAAGGGGGCACAAACCCTCTGCCACGAAAGGGACTCACCCTGCCCGACGGAGAAGGGTCCCTGGAAGGTCCCAAGCTCCGCTCGGCGAGGATGACGAAAGAGGCCTTCCTCTGGCGCTTGGCGAGTGCCACCTGTTTGGCGGCGACCCTGTAGGATTCTGGGGCGCTGGGTGGAGAGGGGGGTGCAGGGTTGAAGGACGTAAGCACGGTGAAGGCTTCAGGGCCCAACTGGGACCTCCTGGTGGGCCTGTAGTCGTCCTCAGGGCCCGGGCTGGGTTTGTTACGTCGGGAAACCATATCATATTGCATTATGATGGCCCAAACTTAGTTATTAGCAACTTCAGATGAAAGAACCAGGAACTACTTGATACAGATTACTATTAATAGTGGTCATTTGATATTCTTTATCTTTGTTTTTACATGCTTACAGGCCAAAAATCTAATATATCTTTTTGATTATGCTGACGACGTGTAGGCCTATGTGATATATTGACAGAAATATATTCTAAATGGCTTAAGCATCTAACTGTTCGTGTATAAGGTTTTACAATATGTAACGGAACTTGACAATAACGAATTAATCCTTCAGGAAACATTTTTTTCTGTGTTTTTTGCTATCATAAATACTGTTTTTCTATTGCTAAAAATTAAGAATCTTAAATATCACAAATATTGATTGTCATAAAGTTCATTGCCATCCTTTCTTTTCAAACTTAATTCTGATATGGCGTTGAGAATTTCCCTCTCCATACCAACGGTAGTTCACAACAATCGCTTATACTTCAAATGTATATAACAAACCACCTAAAATTATGGAATCCGTTAACAGAAAAAGAAACAATAAAATATCACAGCGTATGCATCTTCAAAATTATTGTAGTTCAAGGAACAGTCACTTTACAATACAAGTCACTCGGCGTGTGTGTGTTTGGAACATGCTTGAATGCGAAGAGATTGTAAACCAGAACAGGTCACGCAATGTTGATTGTTTGCTCTTTAGAGTCTGTTAGACAAACACTCCTTGCTGGGTGAGGTAGGAAAGGGGATAAAGAGGAAGTCACATCATTAATTTATCACTGTGCAAACACGTGCATGGACACTGATTTGTGAAAATAAAAAAAAAATCATTGCCATCGAAACCTGCCGCCATTACAGATCCATTTAAAGTCAGTCAACGCGCAAATTAAGGGCTAGATATTTGACGAGTAGAGACAGTAAATGTTCCTTTTGTATTTAAGAGATAAATATAAAAATATATATATAATTTTTAAATATGCAAACACTCTGTTCTAAATCGAAACTACTTCTTATAAAATACACTACACGCAGTTTTTTTCACTACAGAGTAAACATAGAAGTGAAAAAATCAATTGACTCTTAAAAACGGTTAACTTACTTTTTATTTTAGAATCACACAACAATGTTTTTCCAAGTTTTATCTTCCTTTTCAAGAGCATGAAACGACACCAACTTCATGTCTACTATAAAATAATTGAAGCCGATAAATATAACGGCCATGAAAACGTAGATTCAGAATCCTTAAAAATAAACACGAAATATTTTTTTCTTGTCTTCTTGCATTTCATTTCAAACTGTTTTATTGTGTTCACGAGTTCGGTTATTTTAAAAATACATAGTATTAGTTATTCACCGTTAGTTGTTGTTTAGAGGAGGTTGGGTCGTAGGTAGATAATTATATCAATTTAAAAAAAAAGATTCACTGGTCTATTATTTCAAAATAACTCAACACACACACACAAAGATAAATATAAACAAATGACGGATAAGTGTTCCATCAGGACACGTATAAGCTCCGAGTTGAAGTGAACGAATGAAACCGTCGTTAGGACTTGTCCTGTTATTTAAGGCGGCCTGCTGCTGGCAACTTTCACCATCCCCCACCGGAGCGCGGAAAAGAGGATGCGAATTACGCCTGTCGCCGCGGCTAGTGACCACTGGCCGAGTCTCTGAGTGACTGGGACTCCCTTCACCTGTGGACCCGAAGGTTGTTGGTTTATATTCACTATTCTAAAGTGATTACATTGATTATAGGAAGGTGCAAAATTCAAATATAAATGTGATTAAAAAAAATTGTTAAGTTACTGCTTAGTTTCCTTTTGGCTATCCAACTCTTGACAGTTGATTGCTTAGTCATATTCGTAGAATCATTATATTATAAGCAATTGATAATAATTAAGTCAAGCACCCGTTTGATTTGTCGGTGATGAGATCATAATTCAAATTTCGACCGGAGCTACTGAGGGTGATTTTCCTATACGGTTGTCCCCTTCTCCCTCCACGCAAATAAAGGTACATTTCTTCTAAATTCTAACTACACCACAAGTGTAGTTACATTCAGATAGCCCGGATGGGAAAAAATATTCAGGGAAAATAATTATTATTTACAAACAAAGAATTGAGTGCTTGTAGGGTTAGCAGGGACCAGCGATGGTCTCATAAACAAAAATTGGGGTAAAAGCCTGCAGGGTAGTCCAAAGTTTTTCATCCCAAGGGCCATATCTGATTATCAGTCTCATCGTGGGCCGAAGATGTATTCAGGGATTTTATCAACCCAATATAAGCCTACAAACAACACTTAATAAACAATTATGTTCAATATTTATATATACATCGCATTTTAGGTTGGTAGAATCTTTCAAGTCTTGCCGCCAAAAATAAGTTTATTAATCTTTCAAAAATGTAATGTGAAATATACACGCACAAACACTTCCACAAAACCACTTAGCATTATTAATATATATCTATACGTATTTTTATCGTTCAAATAAATTCATAGCAAAATGCAATCAAGACCTTTTTAAGTAAATATTTTTATTTGAATCATTAGCTATTTCACATCTGCCCCTGAAACTTTCTCTTTATTTTCCTCTAGTATACTGTGAGGGCCACATTTGTCCCACGGGCTGCCAGTTGGACCACACTGCCTTAAACCATGCGGCCACCCTACTTCTATGCCCTACTTCCACTTCGGGAAATTCGCGTATTTACACTAAGGAGGGTAGGGATAAGAAAGTGTACCAGATTTTGCATTAAGTGAGAGGTATAAACCGCTTAAGAAATAAAAAACATCTCAATACACCAAACAGGCATTCCTACAATGACTTCCTCGTACGCCTAAATAGAATCTAATGAAATCCTGACGCTTTGTACACCACGACCACTGGTACAGCTAACATTCCTCTATGTGACGGTTCTAATTTTCTAATCCGCCTTCCTCATTCTTACAACTTCCAGTTTGATACTTTCTCTTGTTTAACCGGTACTATATTAGTTAACAGTTCGATTTAAATAGGAGTATCTATTTTAACAGTTATAAAAGTTACTAAAATAATCTTCGTATGCGTACACATAAAGTCTTATATGCAATCCAACTCTCATTTTTCATAGAGAATATCAATATGTCATAGTGGCTGAGCAATGTTTGAATGTTTGTTTTGATTTACATAACTCGAGTGGACGCACACGCTAAAATTGCTGGCTTAGCTGATATGAAGTAACACACTAGAAAGTTTAAAAGAGAACGCTGACAATTCATAACAATAATTGAACTAGTTGGCCAGGAAAGGGGCCATAGCGTGGTATAAAATACCTTTACATTTTTGCAGTGGGGCTGTCACAATTCTATCGATATATCACAGGCAGTTCCGCTGCCCGATGCCGGAACGTATCAGATTACATCTTCGGGTCATCAGTAGCACTTGTGCTTTGAAGGCATCCATCGAGCCCAGGGTCCCGAGTTCGAGTTCTGTAGGGATCACTCTCAGTGTCAGTCATTTCCATCGGTCTTAAGTGTTCACGAGCTAAGACAGTTCTTCCACGAGCGCGAGCGTCTAGTCTCTATATTTCTTTATCTTACAACTAAACATATTTTGTATTATCTTTTAGTAACTTCTATTAAACCAAAATTCGTAACCCTACATATTATTTTGATCCCACACAGTTAAATTACCTAGCCTGCAACCTTACCCCTCCCGCAAGCTATCCTGACAAATTAAGCCCACGGGGATGAGGAGGGTATAGGTTACGACAAATACCTACAAAATAATAAAACTAACAAAGTATGGTATCAATGTGTTTTTTTTATCACCGCGTCCTACTACCTGTTCAGGTTACACACATATATGATAATTAATCTAATGGGGTAGGGATGTGGATAAAACCTACCGGTGATTTACTACCATGATTAAAATGTAACTTCATAAAGCTAAAAAAAACTGTTCAATCACAATTGTGATGAAACAAACTGCGTCTTTTTTTTCTTCAAAAGTATTAGTGGCTTTTCTGTTGTCTTGTAGAAATGGACAACTTCATTTTCTTTTAACACCGAATCATACATACTTACTCACAACTTTTTTACCAACCGTTCGGGTTGTATGCTTATGTACTAATTAAGCTAATGTTTTAAAAGATTTTGAAGGTTATATTTATAGGAAGTGTACCCGCCTTTGAGTGGAGGGAGAGTGAAAAACAATTTTGGAAAACCATCCTCAGTACACCCGACCAAGATTCGAACCTTGATCTTCCCACCGTAAGGGGTATTTACTGCAAGAGTAGCGCGTTAAACCACACGGCCACCGAATCGGATGATAACTTCATTACTCTAATTGGTTTCCAGTCGAATCACAGCAGCTGTGTGTATAAGTAATGAATGATTGACGCTGATAATATGAGAGCAAGTAATATGTGATGGCAGGTGAGGGCGTGTCTATGTATGTGTGATGGATGAACCTCTTATCAGCGCGACCATGATGGCCAATTTTCACACAAGACTCCACCTCTAACATTTATCTAAATTAGGGGCCAATACATATTTTTATTTTGGGAAATCTTATGTCAAATTAAGCTGTGTTCTACCTGCACCAATGTTCATGCAGACAAAAGCGTCAGTATGGTCTAGTCTAGTTTTGCTGATGACGAAGAAAACCGGGCGTACTTAGGTCGATTTTCTTAAATGGTTTTACATATTCTTCCAAACAGATGTGAGTACATTTACTTTAAATTCTACCTACTCGTTCTTACCACATTAGTTTAAAAATATATATGGCTATCTCAGACGAGTGCTAAGACACGGAGTACGTAAAAAAAACAGTTTTTTTAAATTCTGTGCTGATATAATAAGTGTGTTTAGAAAGAGCATGTTTGATACCCCAATCAAATAAAAAACTTTTAAGTTTTGGCATTAAATTGAACAAATAAAACATCATACATAATGTGCTTTCTCATGTAGTCTATTATAATTTGTGACAACATTTACAAAAATCACTCACTAGGAACTACCCGCAAATGAGTTTTGATTTCTTTGAGGGGGGAGGGGTGGAATGTTTACTTATGTTGCATATAAAACACAAATCAATGCCCCTTTTGAACAAAAACGTTAAATCTATTTTCAAAAAATTTCTAACTTTCAAAACTCAATCATCAGTAAACAACTTTTAAACAAATTACCTCCTTGAAAAATGTACGCAGTATTATTTGTCATTTTAAACACTTCCTATATATCCGTTTAAAAAAAATCTTTACAGATTTCTTTTAGTATCAAATTTTCAAAAATCCTTCATCAGTTAACTACTATTAATTTGGAGGATATTAGAATATTTAAAATAAAAATCTCTTAGGTATAACCATATAACATATAAATATCAAGTTTGAACAAAATATATAAAACCGTTTTGGCCATAGCCCCAGGTACAAACAAGGTTGTAAGACCCACTTTTTTTGGGTTTGGGGCATATAAAACGTCAAAATTCGTCATAATTTCGCTGCTTAAAATGTTACGATTGATTACAAGACTTTATCTAAACAAGAAAGTTTTTTTTTATTTATTTGTTTTAGAAACATTGTGCTTGGTATATCTTGCTGGCGTTTTCAAACTGGCTATTTCTCATCGACCCTTTTTTTCACACAACTTTCTGTCCAAATAAATAAAAACTATTGAAATACGGGTAGTGCCACATATATTGCCCCCCGTATCCACTCCTGAAATGGCCGATCGAGACTGTTTCGACACGAACACGGGCCCGATAGTAAATAGTTTTGTTTTAGCCAGGGTAGTTCAACGTTTTTCATCTCGAAGGGCCAAATATGATTATCATTTTGTACCGCGGGCCGAAGATATATTTATTAATCACATCCACTCAACATAGGGCTGCAAACAACCCTTATAGATCAAGCGTCAGGTATATGAATTCGGAAAAATCAGCGGAAATCTGCAAATTGTCTTATTCGCCTTATTTAAAGTCTCTCAATAACATACCAAGTTTTCCCCTTCCTACGAGGTCTGCGTTCGGCACCATCTTGCAAAGATTTTTCTTGATTATCTTGTCGAGCGTTAATTTTACCGTAAAAATAGTTATAATATATATTATCCAGAATAAAATTCTCTATCAAAATTATCTTAAACGCACTTTTCTTAATTTAAGTATTTTCGACTTATAGCCATAAGAATCCTACGATTTTCACTCAACTGCACGCAAGAAAGGGGTTTCCAATCTATTTTTTTAATTTTCACGTTAAATGATCCGTTATTTTAACCACTAAAATGTAACCAGTGCATTTGTTACAAAAGATTTATGTTTTATAACTCTAAAGAAATAATATTTATTACAAAACGTTTTTATAATATTTTTATTTATTTTTACAGCGTAAGTTAAAACATTTAAGGTCATAGATTTATTTTATTATTTCCCTTATTCCACTCGTAACTCACTATTGGGAAGAGAAGGGAAATAATCAGTGAATGTATTAAAACATATCTATGTTTTCATACTCGCAAGATATAAATTTGACATATTCATGTATTCATACTGGTTTCCACACCACCGTGCGGTAGAATATATACCGCACTTTTTTTCATGTGGATTCATGTGTCTCCACTACAATGCTTTTAATTTAATTTTATTCTCTTGAACGTTGAGGGATGATGAATATCTTCGCTATCCATCTCCTAAGTTTCATCAGTTTCTTCAGAAATAGACATGAACACGGGCCCGATAGCAAATAGTTTTTGTTTTAGCCAGGGTAGTCCAACGTTTTTCATCTCGAAGGGCCAAATATGGTTATCATTTTGTACCGCGGGCCGAAGATATATTTACTAATCACATCCACTCAACATAGGGCTGCAAATCTTGGAAAGATGGCGGCGAAATGAGGTTTTTCTTGATTATCTTGTAAAGCGTTAATTTTACCGTAAAAATAGTTATAATACATATTATTCAGGATAACATTCTCTATCAAAAATATCTTAAACGTATTTTTATTAATTTAAGTATTTTCTAATTATAGCCACAAGAAGCTTATGGATTCTCACTCAACTGCACGCAAGAAAGGGGTTCCCAATCTATTTTTTAATTTTCACGTTAAATGATCCGTTATTTTAACCACTAAAATTTAACCAGTGCATTTGTTACAAAAGATTTATGTTTTATAACTCTAACGATATAATATTTATTACAAAATGTTTTTATAATATTTTTATTTATTTTTAGAGAGTAAGTTAAAACATTTAAGGTGGTAGATTTATTTTATTATTTCCCTTATTCCCCTCATAACTCACTATTGGGAAGAGAAGGGAAATAATCAGTGAATGTATTAAAAAATATTTATGTTTTCAGACTCACAAGATATATCTTTGACATATTCATGTATTCATACTCGTTTCCACACCACCGTGCGGTAGAATATATGGTGCACTTTTTTTCGTATGGTTTAATGTATCTCCACTACAATGCTTTTAATTCAATTTTATTCTCTTGAACGTTGAGGGATGATGAATATCTTCGCTATCCATCTCCTAAGTTTCATCAGTTTCTTCAGAAATCAAGTGATCGAATTGTATAACCATTTCTTCATCGTGATTTACCATGCCCTTTTCCTGTGCGATATTTGTGCATGATTGTCCCTGGCAATGAAAACAAATAGTGTAGCACTGGAGACCAACTTTACGACAACTGCAAGCTGCTCTGCAGCCTTTAATACACTTACAAGGTTTTGAGGAATGCTTGTGGAGCTGGATCGTTGGTGGTGGTTACAAGAAGTAAGCCGTGCTTTAAGTTTTTCCAAACCCAAGTCCAAATTATCTTCCTTGTTCTTGGCTCCGGAAAGGGTTACAATGAATTGTTGTCCTGCCATGTATACATCGTTTGGATTAGCGTCCTGATATTTGAAAATTTGCACAACTTCCTGCAATTTCTCAATCTTGTTTAAAAGTTTGACAAACTTTATTCTGCCCTGTCTGAAAAATTAGGATGTTGTGTCACAGCCACTAAATACGCATATGAACCAAATGTTGTCCTTTACTTCTTTAGGATATTTGAAGCTACTAGGACAATATATTGTATTGTTTGTTTTCCTTGTCCGGTTTCAAGAAAAAAATGTTGGGGTGAGATGTTGCTAATGCAGATAGGTCAGTGACTTCGCCCACTATCAACACACATTTGGAATGATGTGCGATTTCAATTGCGATATTAACTATTAGAGAGTCAGCATCTTTTTCAGCCTGTTTCACAACGAATTTCTCCGCTTCAAGTTTCTCGTGGAGCAGGGAGATGAGTCGGTACATAGTTGCTTGCATAGACTCATCAAACAGTACATTTTCCTAAGTACATTTCTTTATTATTCTTAGGTGACCTGGTGGTCTAGGGGTAAGGTGCCAGACTTCTGTGCTGGGGTCCGGGGTTCAAACCTCGGTCCCGGCACAGGTTTATCTGATTCCCGAACCCTTCCTTCACCTCTGACAAGACGTGTATTAATCACAACTTGTGAATGTGAGGAATGCCAGGCCTCCACCGTGGTTCGGATTCCACGTTAAACTGTAGGTCCTCCATTTCATCTCACAATCACCCTACCATTGCACATTAACGTAAG
>CABFWB010000201.1:185148-211265 GCA_902151455.1 Timema bartmani
GTAGTAGTAGTAGTGGTAGTGGTAGTGGTAGTGGTAGTGGTAGTGGTAGTGGTAGGGGTAGTGGTAGTGGTAGTAGTAGTAGTAGTAGTGGTAGTAGTAGTACTGCGTATTACTAACCGTTAGGGTTATACGCACTTACACTAATGTGCAATGGTAGGCTGATTGTGAGATAAAATGGAGGACCTACAGTTTAACGTGGGATCCGAACTACGGTGGAGGCCTGGCATTCCACACATTCACAAGTTGTGATTAATACACGTCTTGTCAGAGGTGAAGGAAGGATTTGGCAATCAGATAAATCTGTGCCGGGACCGAGGATTGAACCCTAGACCCCCAGCACAGAAGTCCGACACCTTACCGCTAGACCGGTCTACACACGTAATCTCAACAGTCACTCACGGGCGTTGCGTAATTTTACCAGGACTTTTTTCTTCATTTGAAAGGTTTCTGGTTGGATTCTGTGATGTCCATGACAAATATTCAAGACCTATCGAGCTTACTAAAAATAAGTCAATAGAATCAGCAAAACCGAGCGACTGCCGCATGTTGTCGAAGATAATGCCAACATTTATGGATAGAGATTATCAAGTGATCAGTCCAACGAAATATCCGGCCATTAATCTCAGTTTTCTAGATCGTAATCGCTAATAATTCATTCAAGTATCTCCTCAATTGTCCTCACGGGGATGAGTTTACCTCGTTCCGGACCCACTGCCTCACAGGAACATCTGGAAACTTAGGGGATCGAACCAGGGACCTCTATATCTGTAGCCAGGAATTCTGACCACTGGACCACAGAGGTGGTCATCTAGTTTACTACATGTATAAAATTAAATTAAATGTACATTCTATCCAGCGTATTAATGGTGGTAACTGACAGCTAGCAGGATATATTTATTGCCAACATTGGTTGAAAGTCACTAATGTTACCATATGTGGAAATAATTATTATTTCACTGATACTACTATAATATTAATTAAAGGTGTTAATAAACGCGCTTCTAATAATGTTTTCCTAAGGATCAGTGTATATACTAAGAGTGTTCGGAAAGTAAGGGCGAATTGATCACGGCGGCCGTGTTGGCGCATGCGCAGGACGATAGAGCGATTCATTACGATGTAACACCTTACGTTTTCAGAGCTCTGAGATTATTTACAGTTGTGCAAGAGTACTTTAAAATGAACAATAATATAAATATCCCACCACGTGTGAAGTCCGTGCCCTGATGAAACGTCTCTATGCAATAAACACAAATGCAGAGGTTGCCAGCTTTATCAAGTAATAAGTAATAAACAAAGGTAAGGTTAAGAAATAGTGTCGTGAATTTAAAGATGGCCGAACAAACGTTCAGCACGAGGAACGGACCGTACGTGTGAACAAGAAGATCCGTGAACAGAGACGCTTCACGCATTCTGAACTTTCATCAGATTTTACCCAGAATTCACATACTGTCTGTACAAGATCCTTATCGAGAAGCTTCAGTATCGTAACGTTTGTGTTCAATGGGTGCCAAAGATGTTGAATGACACTCGCCAGAAACAACAAATGGCATCAGCCCTGATATTCCTTGAACACTACAAGTTGATGGTGACAAGTTCCTTGACCACATTATATCTGAAGATGAAACCTGGATTTCGCACGTTAATGTCCAAACAAAGAAGCAGTCCATTCAATGGATGCACACATGGTCAAACGAGCCCAAGAAATTCAAGCAAACATTTTCAAACAGAAGAGTGTTGACAACTGTTTTCAAGTTTTGGAAAGAAATGCTGTTTCTTGAATTTTTGGAGCCTGGAACGACAATCTAAGCTGAAATATACTACCATTCACTGATAAAACTGAGGTGGAGTATTCAGAACAAAAGTTCGTGGTCTGATGCTGTCCTCCTGCATAACAATACCCGACCACACAACGCAGATTGCACCGTCAGTTTCTTTGAGGAGTTTCTTTGGGAAGTGTTCGATCATCTGCCCCTACAGCTCGGATCTTGTGTCACTTGTTCTTGCATTTGAATCAATTCCTTGACCCACAAAGCAAAGAGCTCAAAAAAGATGATCTGTGACAAGCTGAACTCACAGGCAACAAGCTTCTAAGACATGGGTATACTAAAGCTAGCGCCGAGTTACGATCAATGTCTGAATTCTTGCGGTCACTATTCGAGAAAATAGCCTAGGTTTATATATTAATTTTGTCAGTAATACAAATAGGAAAACTTTTATTTTTTGTTTTAAATAGCCAATCGGCCCTTTCTTACCAAACAGTCCTTCCTTGTAGCTGGATTTTTCGTAACTAATCTGAAGAACCAATAATATTAATAAAACCATTTTTTTTTCACGGCTATTTTGTAAACGCATGCGTATGAACACCACCAAATACGATTTGTATGATGTCATCAACCACCCTCATTTGTTCATTTCACCATCTTTATTTGTGAAGACAACCCAGTCTTTTAGAAGTTCTCGTTTGTAATGCATTTTTAAGTGAGCCACAAAGACCGTTTCCACACACACACAAAAAAGCATCCAAACTGTTATTTTCACAAGTTAGTATTTCAATCATGTAAAAACGGTTAAAAGAAAGATATTGTTGTGAAAGTTTTAACTGCCAAATGTGACAAACCAATCGATATATGGTCTTTCAGAGAAAGTAGATCTGTTTGTAACTTTAGCTAGCTGTCAATTACGCTGGATATTCCCACTGAAGCAATATTTTATTTATTTTGGCAATTTCCCAATAATAAAAGGAGGGTTTTTTTGTAGTCAAAACTGCAAAAATACGGACATTAATTCGTGTTCATCTCCATCTTACTTTTTTATTTATTTTTTGTCACCATGTCTTACTACCCGTTTGGGTTACACGCATATTTACTAATTACTCTAATATATTAGGGATGAGGAAAATAGAATTGAGAGGAAGTGTACCCACGCTTACGTGGAGGTAGAAGGGAAAACTATTTAGAAAAAATCACCCTCATTACAGCCGACCAGGATTCGAACCCCAATCACCCTCTCATCGGCAGTCTGGTCTAGTGCGAGAGTGACATCTTAGACCATTCGAACACCAAAGTGGGCCCATCTCACCTTAATTCAATATTTTGTCGTCCTACGTTATAGTGCAAGTAGTGACTTTATCTATCTGATCCAAGAGAGCAGGATAATTAGGTCAAGGATGATTGTTTCTGTTTTAATTGCGTGCTCCAAGTATTGCTACCCGTCTGGGCTATTGGCATAGTTACACTAATGGAGTAGGGGTGAAGAAGGTAGAATTCAGAGCAAGTGTACCAGCATTTGAGTGAAGGGAAGTGAGAAACAATTGAGGAAAACGATACCACAGTACAACCGACTGGGATTCGAACCCCGATCTCTCTATCGCCGCCAAACCAAACTATTTATAGAGTAATGCATTAGACCAGGGTCTCCAAACTTTGTTTCGTGGAATGGATCTATCCGCCCCCCGGACGATTTGACAATTTTTTAAATAAAACCAAAATATTGTTTGTGGTGAGGTCAGGGTTTGAGTCCTGGGCTGGTGCACTGAATTGTTCGTTTCCATAAAGTCTTACACTCCATGCAAATACAGGTACTTTTCCTCTATATTTACACTCTTCTCATTTTTACCTTATTAGTATAAAATATGTAGATAGCTCGGACGGGTAGTAAGACAGTACCAAATCGACGGTCACATGGTCTAACGCGTCACTCTCGTGTTATACTGGATTAATAGTGATGGGTAAATCGAGGCTCGAAACCCGCAGCAGAGGGTTAAACCGAAATATTTGTTGGTTCCAGTTCTCCATTTAAACATATTAAGGTTCTGGCATTGGTTCCTGTTGGAACAAAAAATAACCTTCTTTTTGGTTCTTAATTAGTTATGGTTTCGGCTCTTGTAAATACATTATAACTTGACAAAAAAAATCCTGAGAAAAGGAAAAATTGAGTGTTTCAAAATAAAATCAATTTAAAGAAATAAAGCATAAAATGTAATTATAAAATTAATTATAAAAATTTAGAATCTTCATGAACTAATAAGAACGTTTATGATCCTTTAAAAATATATATATAAAGTAAATTCCAAATTCAAGTTCTGGTTTTAGGGAATCCGGATCCAGTTCCTTTAAAAATAGCTATTGATATCGGTTATTGGTTCTGGTTCGACTCCCTGGTACTGAGGGTGTATTTTTATAAAAGATTTCCCAATCTACCTTTACGAAAATGAGGGTATATATATATGTCCTCGAAATTCTACCTTCCTCATGCCTATTCCAATAGTGTAATTAATGTATGCGTATGACGACGAACAAGCATTAACACACGGTGGAGAAAAAAAAAATCTGGTCTCCAAAACTTCCCTCCCCAATTCGGTCATTAACTCCGGCACATCGAAGACAGAGATCATTTCACAACTCTGACAAGCTCTCGTCACACCCGTTATTTACACAACCCGCCCGACAGGTATTTTCCCTGCTCTATTGCTCGACATACCAACCCAAACAAACAAACAAACAAGCCTTGTAATTGGTATTTGTGAGACTAAGGAACAAGGTACTACGCTCGAGTTAACAACACACCCTAATTACGTCTTCATGCAATTGGTTGTACACCGGCTAGGCAGGAGGTTGCGGAGGGAGATCTTGGTCGTTAACCTCGCTCGCTTTTACTTTCCTTGACTCAATTCCTGCGAGAGATACTCTTGACGATATTGAAGTTAACATTCGTGACGAAAGATGACCAATCGAACAATTGAGGGTGAGGGCTAGGGGTACTTGAGGTTCAGCTCTACCCGGTTTTAAAAATACCCCTATTTTCTTAAGAATAAACATGGCTGACAGATAGAAAAAAGTCTTTTTTTTCAGCACCATTTCTTATTAACCATTTGGGTATTACGCTTATGAACCAATTACGCTAATGGTTTTAGGAAGTGTAGCAGAATTTGCGTGGAAGGAGAGTGGAAAACCATTTTGGAAAGAGCACCCGACCGAGATTTGAACCTCGTCATTGGCAGTCTAGTCTACAGCGAGTGTAGCACGTTAGGCCAACGAAGCGGGTTAGAAAAATTCACTAGATATCCTTCCACGTATTCATACGGCAATGTAAGCTTCTGCTGTCATTTTTTATATATATTATCAATGCCTATAAAATAACACTAATAAAATAGCAAAACAACAAAGCTGACAGCATTAAATGTATTTTTATTTTCTAAATATTTCTTCCCACCAAAGTAGGCTAGTTCTATAATAACAGTTCTTCTAGCGCATTAAAACTAAGAACATGGTTCACAGTGTGCACTGATACCACTGTACACATAGGAACATAGTCCACAGCTTACTTCTGTCAATGGACAGAGAGAACACATCTCTCACACTTTGCACTGCTGCCACTGGATAAAGAACACATGAACTGCTGCCACTGTACAAAGAGGAACACAGCACACACTTTGCATTGCTGCCACTGTACAAAGAGGAACACAGCTTACACTTTGCACTGCTGCCACTGGACAAAGAACACATGAACTGCTGCCACTGTACAAAGAGGAACACAGCACACACTTTGCATTGCTGCCACTGGACAAAGAAGAACACATGCACTGCTGCCACTGTACAAAGAGGAACACAGCACACACTTTGCACTGCTGCCACTGGACACCTGCTTATTAGGTGATATAGGCTACATTTATGTACTTATCTAATGAATTAATTAACATTAATAAAACACAAATATAAAACACAAATATAAAACCTACTTATGTAAGTTTAGGATGTGCATTCTTTTGTTATAAGAAGTATTTGATTATAAAGATAATATTTCGTAATTACCTTTTTTCAACCACACACTATTTCCGTTTAACCATTCTTTAATGAAAGTTCTGAAATGTGTGTCATAATGTCCACGCCTTAGAGCCTCCACAAATCGAACTGTCGCAATAAACTTTTTTTTTCTCTTTTGGCTCTATAGATCGCATTCATGGTAAGATTTAAAAATATATATAAGTTATATAACGTACAATATAAATTTTTATTTATTTTTTACAAAAATATATCTTACTAACTAATGCCACGTGCATCAAAAATATATTTCAGATGGTTGTTTTCATAACATTAACAACACTCCTATTTCACAGTGAATATAGTGGCTACATGTGGAATTACAAATATAATTTATTTTGATGGCAGTATTTCCTTATTTAAATAATATCTTTAACATTGATCTTTCAAAAACTAATTTTCGAAATAAAAAATAATCATGTCGAAACGTTAAAAAGAAAAATATTTTGTTAAATGTTGGGACCTTCAATTTTTAACAAACCCAGGCCCTCCACAGCTCTAAATCAAGCCCTTCGGGGACGTTGGAGTTCGAATCTCGAAAAGGTGTATTGGAAGTATTTACGCCTAGCACTCTTCATGGATCCATGGTCGAAAGCCGTCTGAGTTGGCAATCAGTTTAGCTGCACGCACACCAACCTATAGGAAAAGGCGAAAGCCGTAACAAAAAAAACAAAATTTTATAGTACACCACACATATTTTCCCCCTCTTTACTCTTAAGCTAGAGACATTTACTAAAAACTAGTAAGATTAATGAAGTAAATAAAATACATTGTTACGGAGACACTTCAAGAGGTATAAATGTAATATATACACTGTTACAGAAATTTCGAAAAAAGAGGAGCATCTCTGTCCACAAAAGAGCATAACAATCATTTTCATATTTCTAAGTATTCAATAAAAATATATATATATTTGCTTATAGCTGAGAAACTATTGGTTTTATAAATAAATGTTTTAGACTAAAAATATTTTTAATTTTAACAGTACTATAACTTTACAATAATAAGTTCGTTACTATCTCAAATAGTTGCGGATATATGATCAACATTGAAAATTTCTGCTTTAGTAAAGTGACCTTAAAGCCATTTTCATGGGAAGACAGAAACTGCCATTTTGTTTGTAATGTTAAACAATGCCGGGATACAAAATTTAATAAATATCATTTAAACGGATTTTGAGGAAAAATCGATTCTATCTCTTTTCGCCTTTCAGTAAACTTCCCTTGATTTTAAGGTTAGTTCTCTAATCCCAAATAATTTATCTGGGGAAGCTTATGAAAACCCTAGATAGCAAGTTTTATCCCGATTGGTATAATTGTTTCGGCTCTAGTCAGAGATACAAACAGACGGCATCGCGAAGACCACGTCGACATTTTATCAAAATCTCTGGTTCGATCTTTTTGACGATCACAATACTTCTCTCTACGAGGGGTCGAGAGAAACTAAACACGATGGGAGAATGGAGCAACGCGCTCATTGAGCTAGACCATTCATTGCTTCTCATTATAATTACACTTGGTTTTATCCTGTAAACATACTTACCTTGCATGGTTCCACTTTGGCGCAGATTATTGTTAGATTTATATTTGACCTCCGATCGCGTGATCGTATTTCCCCATATTTTAAGAAACTAAGTTGGCTTTACGACTTAAAGAGAGCCGGTCTCTACACTCGATGACCATCATACAAAAAAACTATTGACTTCCAAATCCCAAAACAATACCTCACTTCACGTAAACGCTCTCTCAACTCTAATTATAATTTCATCACTTGTTCACAATAAAACTCAACATTATTTATTCCTCTTCATAATTTCAATCACTGTTCAAATTATTTCACTGTTTCAGCTTCTTGTTCATGGAATACCTTAACCAACGATGTAAAAAAAATTAGAACTGAATGTTTTAAAGGTAGAACTGATAAATAATCTGCGTATGGGAGCTCAGTTGCGAGATTGAGGGATATGAGACATTATGACACATCCAGGTGTGTGTGTGTGTGTGTGTGTGTGTGTGTGTCAACAATATTTTTACTATGTTTCCAGGTTATGTAATATTTTGATGGCCGCGTGGTCTAACGCGCAACTCTCACAGTAGACTAGACCGCCAATGACGGGAAGATCGAAGGTTCAAACCTAGGTCGGCTGGGTTTTCCAGAATGGTTTACTAGAATAGTTTTCCCATGCAAATGCGAGTACACTTCCTATAAATATAACCTTCCTAAACCACTAGCGCAATTAGAACATAAGCGTATAACCCGAACGGGAAGAAAACTTATTTTTATTAATGTTTCAGGAATACATAATTAGTTAATGTTGTATTTTATCACATTTAAATGCATCAGATTCAAAACTTTTAATAGATAATTAGTTAAAATAAAATCTTTAGCAAAACTCCAACATTTTATAACAATCTTAGAGAGTGATTCCAGTTTCCTAATGTCTGGTTTTAAAGTAATTTATCAGAAGTAGGCTATAACCCCCCTCCATCGCACCCCTGCCACCTCTTTGCCTCCTAACGCCCCCTAACTAGGTATTCCCATCACCCCTCAGAGGGTGGTACAGACCACTTTGGGAACCATCGGTTTAGAGTGTAAGGTTGAAAGGAGAAAATAAGGGGGAGGGGGACTGAAAAGACCATGCATGTAGTTTGGGAAGGTGGAAGTGAGGAAGGGGGCGAGTGCCTCACGAAGGCTCAACAATCTTCCACATAACAGGTCAGAAGTTCTTGAACCTTCTCTCACATCAGAACCACAAGATACAGGCCTCGACGAAACTCTACAAGACACAGAAGGACCAGATGGGGAGACTGATTATAAGCGAGCAAATCTTAAGACAATCCTTTAGTTCGGTGGTATTCAACCTGAGGTACGCGTACCCCCGGGTGTACTCAAAGACATCTTAGAGGTTATGTAAAATTTTAAATATAGGCTTATATGTAATTTTATGACAAACACTGAATATTCAGGGAGAGGTTTAGAGCTAGCCACAAGAGATCTGGACATAAGAACATGCGATCTAGGAGAGCCATTATTTCTCTCTCTCTTCTTTCTTTCTCCTAGATGTAGATTATAGAATAACTTGCATCATACACCAACAACTCCGGAGGTACAAAGTTGAAAAGAAATTGTATCTGGGCGTACGCGAACAAAAGAGATTTAATACCACTGGATTAGTCAATAACTATGCTCTATAGTTGTTTTTATTACCGCGTCTTACTACCTGTTCAGGTTATACGCATATATGGTAATTATTTTAGTGGGGTAGGGATGAGGAAGGAAATATTTTAGAGGTAATCTACCTGCATTCACGTGGAAGGAGAGTGGGAAAACATTTAGGAAAACCACCCTCAATAGACCAGACCAGGATTCGAACCCCTATCTCCCTATCATCAGCGGGCCAGTTCAACACACACAATAGTGATGCCATAGACCATTCGGCCATTGAAGCGGGTCAAGTGGAATAACACCCTCAGCCCACCCGACTAAGATTCGAACCAATCTAGTCTAATGTGAGAGTGACAGGAGTTCTGTCGCCGCTATATAGCCGACGTATCAGCTACTGTGCGGACTTTATAACACGACAGGATCAAAGTTACGGGAACTCACGCAACTCCCGGATAGGACAATAATCAGTTGGAAGTTATCAAGAACAGTAATCAAACCGCAGACCCGGAAGTGAACGCATAAAAAATTACTAGAATTCACCTCCCTCTTCCCCTTTCCTATACTAATGTTTATTTGGAGGGCTGGAATTATTTTTATAAATTTTAAAAAAAATAGTCAACTGCATGGGTGGGCATGCGGTATACATGTCAGGCTCATTTAATCTGATTTGCTGGTGGCGGGGAGGTCTTGGTTTCAGATCCAGGGCTTGGTGTAATGAAGGTGTGTTTTCCTAAACGGTTTTATCATTCTACTTCCATTCAAATGTTGGTCTGTTTCCTCCAAGTTCTACTTACCTCACACTTACCTGTCTAGCGTCATCAAAATGATTTTAGTCCAACAGTGGCGCACCCAGAAATATATTTGGAGAGGGGGTGGGGTAAGGGCGGGGGGAGCGGGCAATTTAATAGACTGTCATAGCTCTGAGCTAGATTGGGATGTTTATTTTGTTATGCATAACTTTGTTGGACCTACGTGACTGAAAGCACTGGCTAAGCAAACTTGATGTAATGAATTAGAAAACATTAAAGTGGAATGCTGACTACTCACAACAAACTTGTTCTAGTTGTGAAGTAACGAGGCCAGATCGGGCTATAAAAGTATTTGTTTTATTGTCATCGAGGCTGATACATTATCATCTATTTCGGAGGCAGTTACTAAGTCCGTCGCTGGACCATAGCAGATTAGAACTCCGGTCCATCAGTGGTACTTGTGCTAGAGGGTAACCAACGTGCCCAGGGTACCAAGTTCGAGTCTGTAGGGTGTCGCGAGCCGTGTCAGGCGTACAACAGTTTAAAGTATTCATGGCTAAGCCAGTCTTCCACGAGTGCAAACGTCCAAGTTCTTATATTTATTTCATAACACCTTTTAACATCCCATTTTGTATTGTAACATTAGCATTGCTAGCTAATGCTACATAATTACTACCCGCCCTAAATAAGTAATACATATAGACATCCTGCAATATAAAACGTTTACAACAACTTACTATGTCTAAAATATGTGCTTTACTCACTCATTGTATCTTCTGGCTTAGCACGAGTTCCATGACCGACTATTTCGCACCGAAATCTATGATGAAATAAAGACTGAAAGCTATGAAAGGTGCATCGACGAGTTACTACAATGAGGTGATCTAGACCTACGCTGATTGGCCTAGCTGGCCGACCGATGAACCTCAAGTGAGCTTAACTGACAACTCACCAGATTTCCAGTCTACGTGTCAATTTTATGACTGTTGTTAACAAGAGAATCATGCTGCTAGCACGTGTTCGCAACGTGGCGTTATACTTTTAATATGAAGATCCCCCGCACCCCCTTATTTCCATCAACTAGACCTATATAAAGCTGGTGCTCAGCTAACATAGTTGACTATTAATTCCGACACAACCACGAAAGATCCTGGTTTGGACTTCGATATAATCGCTATAGGATGTCAAAATATAAACTCTTCATATTTTATTAGATATTTAAATATAACCGACCTATGATGGGTTTGGGTGTTTGAAAACTTAGTTAATTATGTGATTAAAATTGTTATGTGTAGGCGTCAGTAATTTCTCACTAGAAGATGTATTTTGGAAAGTAAAATTGTTTTATGGAATACTTAATGTTTCCTTTTGCCACTTGGGCGCTAGTTTCTTTATAAAATTTAGTCTTAATAATATATATCCACTTTTTAGGATTATTTTTCTTGCTTGGAATATTTAGTTTAGATATAAATTTTATTGCGCTTGTGATTACCAATGATTGTTTAATCTTTAAAATTTGATAAGGTTTAATTTAATGATACAATTTTTTAGACTTATTTTGTTTGAAGAAATGATAATATTAATTTTTTTTGTTGGTTTATGAATTATATAATCTAACAATTCCGATTCATTTATTGAGAAATTACCAGTATTATAATGTAATATTGCTTTGTTTTTCTATTATAATGTTAAATATTAACAAGTCGGAATCTTCTCGATTACTTCAAAGGTGGTGGAAGTAATAGTCTCACAGAAGTTTGAGTTATGTCGGGAAGTCAAACCTTTGTGTAATTTAATTTGATCAGAATTGGTATTTAAATTAAATTAAATTAAATCTTAAAATTTAATGATATAGTCGGAATTCACAAGGCGCTTTGTTAACCGTTTAGAGGAGCTCTTTAAGCTCTTTATTGTTATAGTAAGGCTTCAAAGGGTTAATGGTTTATCATATTATAATTGTGAGTTTGACTAATTAAATTTGATATTAATAATTGCCTATTTGTTTAATATCTGTTTTATTATTTTCGTTCATTAAACTACTTATTTAAAATTTTAAATCACTATAAATTTATTATTAATAATACTATAACCTGGTTTAAGTGTAAGCCAAGGGGTTACTCTTTAACTTATACCAGATTAAATAAAGCCATTTAAATAAATAAATAAAATTATATCAGCACACGACATACAAACTAACTTTAATCAAGAACAGACACAACATCCATCCAGCCCCACGGTCGTTAATTAATCACTTAAGGAGGGGAAACCCGCATTTCACCAATGATACATTTTTTCGACCAAATCGGGAATCGAACTCGTATCTCCTTAGCTCAGTAGATAGACCCACTACCGACTAAGCTAAAGTTTCGGACCCTTTAGTATATTAGTATTCTTGGGGAAGGGAGGTGTCCTCCCCCTACTCCCTTCCCCTTGGGTGTGACCCACTGTAAACCAGGCGTGTAGTAAGAGGTGGTGCGGAAAAAAAACTTCGAACATTAGAGCTAAATGTTGTATTAAAATAAAATAAACGTAAGCCTTCACTCTGTTGTACTAATAAACTGGAACGGAGGGGGCAGTTAACAAACGTCTGCATGTTCTCTCCCAAACATTCAGGTTAATGAATTCACAAGCCCTCCTTCCCCGCCCATGACCCCAAAAAAACTGCCCCTCCGCGCTGCGCTGCGCTGCACGATTCTCATTTATTCTCACTGGTCGGTTGTAGGAGAAGGGTGAGTAAGAAGGGGAAACGACCTTTTTTTCCCCCCACAAAATTATAATGCAACCACCCCTCTTTCCCCAAAAAGTGGTGTGAGGGGGGGAGGTGTGTCCCGCCTCGTGTCCTCCCTCCCACCCCCGAGACACGTCCCCTGGGGGCCCGTGGAACACCACAGGAAGTAGCGTGTCCGAAGCGAGCCGCGAATCGTTATTGGAGTGGAAAAGGTGACGTAAATAATTTTTCAATACTTATTTTTTAAATTCACTTCCTGACGACTAATGCTGTGTGTGTCGGGCTTCAATTCCCGCCTCTATTATTTATAAATCAATGTATGGACTTATCAATTTTGGAACAATCATGTAATAGATTATTTCTATTCAACTTAACTTCCCGGGTTCAATTCCCAGAATTGCTGAAAAGTAAAATGTTTCATTGGTGAAATTAGGGACTTACTCTTTTATAATCATGAATTGTTTGTTCTATAATTAAGTTAGTGTGTAAATATTTGAATCGTTATCTCTCCCATACCCGCATCGGTGGTCGCATGGTCTAGACGCATCAGTCTCGTGTTGAGACTGGATTGCGAATGAATGGAAGAGATCGGGGTTCAAACCCCAGTGTTATTCTTTGGGGGTGGTATTTCTTAAATGGTTTTCCACCTCCTCAAAAATCCTACCCTTCTCATTATTTATTTTTTTACCGCATCTTACTACTCGTTCTGGTTACACGTTCTTGTACTAATCACGCTAATGACTTTAGGTTATATTTAGAGAAAGTGTACTCGCATTTGTGTGAAGAGAGATTGGAGAACAATTTGGGGGAAAATACCCTAATACACCTGACCTAGATTAAAACCTCGATCTCCCCGTTATTGGCAGTCTAGTCTACTACAAGAGTAACACGTTAGACCACGCGGCAACCGAAGCGGGTACTCATTTATATTACATCAGCGTAATTAATGTACGCGTATAACCTGAACGGGTACTAAGCACAATGAAATGAAAAATCTTCCTCGCTATAAAGACATTTGTGTGTTTCTATGTGTGTAAATATTTATTTATGTATATATTAGGGTTGTACCTATGCGGATACCGATGAATCGTTATCGGGCGATTATTAGTGCATCGGAAATTAATAGCAATCGGTGATTATTATTTCGATTAATCGGCTTTTTAAGTAGAATTTAAATCAAAATTTTCTATGTAGGAGCTTAGTGATCAAAATCGCATAAAACAACAACTTATATACACGCTTCATCTGGGTTGCGGGCTATGCAAAGATTACACAATTAGATAAAGAAATATAAGTTCATACCGTTGATAAAACTAACAATCTAGTTCCAACTTTCACCAGCTATGCGTAAAATATATTTTTGTATCCATACAATCTTTTTGTATTAATTACATTAACTGTTATCATTATCTTAAGCATATTTACCAATAGTTATTAATAAATAATCGATAATCGGGGTTAATCGGTGTAAATAATCATAACATGAACAATTATTTTAAACAATCGGTAATCGGTATCGGTAATCGATTTTACTCAATCGGTACACCTCTGGTATATACACACACATACACACAAACATACTGGGTTATTCAAATCACCGAGTAAAAACGTATACAGGTTGTAGGAAGTGACTATACAAGTATTTCCACGTAATTATCAAGACTATGAGACGTCAAAAGTTGACACTGTATGCACCTGGGGGGTAGGCAACTCATCAATCTTCAGCGCATAGCAAGTAGAGTGTCGCGTAGTAACAGGCATTGAATCGCCTGACAACAGGTACCCATAAGGAAGTGCCGATTCTTTCAAAGATATGGTTGTTGGCCATGACATGGGCCAGTATTGAGAGTGCGGAGGCCTCTTGACTGGGGAAGTGGAATGTTATCATCGTGTGTGTCAGGGGAGGGATTGATGGGGACGCCTGTGTTGATCATATGTCGCCTACTCTCCAGGTGCATACAGCGCCACCTTTAACGTCCTGTAGCGCCACCATTTGGAGTCACCAATTGTATTAATTCTAATTATATACAATTAGTATTTTTTAAATTTATGCATATAATTAGTATTTTTTAATTTTAATTTATATATACATAATACAAATTATATATATATATAATGAGTATTTTTTTCAAATTAATACAAATGTAATATTAAATTTACTAACCTCATTAAAACTTTTTGTACAGTACACACATAAAAATAATTAATATACATTTTTTATATACAGGATGTTTGGAAACTCATAGCTCAAACTGCACATATAGGTTGTTTGAACCAAAAGTAATACAAAATCCCTGTACACTTACATCCTGAAAACTATGCTAATACCATTAAATTGTGTTCAAAGTATCGGCGTACAGCGCCGGGAAAGCATAGCTATTCAAGCATACGTGTACAATAGGTTGCATAGGACTTAGGCACGTGGCACTACACACCTCGACATTTTGGAGCACGGCAGCAGAACATAACACAATTAATATTAAACAACACACCAGTCCATCTAGAAATGTGAATACGTTTTGAGGGTCATTTTTAAGGGTTCTACATCACAGAAAGTGCTTGCCATTATTACATGTGCAGTGCCGCGCGCCTAGCTCCTATGCAACTTGTTGAACATGCATGCTTGACAGCTTTGCTCTCCAGGCGCTGTACGCTGAAACTTTGAACACAATTTAATGGTATTAGCTTAGTTTTCCGGATTTAAGTGTATAGGGATTTTGTATTACTTTTGGTTCAAACAAACTATATGTGCAGTTTGAGCTATGAGTTTCCAAATACCCTGTATATATATATATATATATTGTATTTGTATATCCTTAGTATATATATACATATTTATATACATTCACATTAATATATTTATTATTTAATGCCTAATTAAATACTAATACTATAAAAAAAAGCTATTAATGAGGATAATACATGACTTAATATAACATTTTTTGTATTAATTTTTAAAATACTATGTATTTATCATACATTCATTATTTGTCTGATCTCAAAATTCTACAATCACTTAACAAAGGATAATTTATGTTTATAACTGTATATAAAATTGTCCGCGATTTCTTTTCTACTCAGGGCCAGTCTGGTAAGTGTTCCGTCTCACAGATCTCAACCCTAATAGTGCGATGTTGCAGCCAATAATTATGCGGTAGAGCGCAATGGTTCCATTAGCTAGATTCCTTAGGGCGTGGTCCTATATAAATCTCACTAGTCCCATGGCCACACGTCTCTTCTGATGGGGAAATATGTGCAAGCGTGCGATGAGGCCCTTCTGTATCTAAATAAACCTGCCCTGAAAAAACAAACTATGAAGAATGTTTGAATCAAACTTTTTAGCTAAGAATGAGAGATTCTATAAACTTGTTCACGGTACTGACTGGTAGACTTAATGGGAAGAGACTATTGGGAAGACCTAGATACAGATAACATTGGAATGGACCTGAAACAGATTGGAAGTAATGAGGTGGACTGGATATGCAGTGCCACACGATCAGTGAATAGCTTAAGAATTTGGTGACACCCTTGTTAGAATTTTCGTAAGCGTTGTGTTTCCAACACTTTTTTTTAATCCAGAGTGGAAGAGTTCAGAGAAGCATATTAAACCATTAATAGTGTTTGGGTTTGTTAATCGTTTAAAATAAAATACAAACATTTCACTTATGATACTCCCTTTATCGATTTAATTTAAATATATAAATAACAAAAACTCAATAAAATACATACATACAGTTATAAAGTAATAGTTTTGGAAATAAATAAACTAGCACACTAACCAACCAAAATGTGAGATCACTAAAAATGAATAATACAGTCATCAGTAGGAAAACAATCAGCTTCAGTGGCCATCCGAATCCCGGTCGGGTCTACCGTGGTCTACCTTCCATGCGAATACGTGTAGATTACCACTAAAATACTTCCTTCCTCATCCCCAACCCACTAGAGCGATTATTATCATAAATGCATATAACATGAACAGGCAGTAAGACGACATGATAGAAAAATAGCAGGAAAGCAATTATAGTATAACTTTTTTAATTCAAAGTCCAAGGAAATCTAAAAACATCCTAAACAGCCAAAATTTGAATAACTCATTTTCATGAGAATCTAGGCACCTGGTGCACAATAAATCAATAACCTCAAATATGCCACATACTAACACACACATTTTATAGTTATTACGTAATACACATGTACACAATATATAGTCTACATACATGAACAAACAAAAAAAATGTAAACACAAAATATAAAAGCTTGGAAAAATTAAGATAGAAAATCGTATACCTAAATCAATGAGGACGCGCCACATGTAAGTTTACCCCTTCCATGTTGGGGCACACGTGATTGTGTTGTCATAAAGAACTGATGAAAACCGAGCCAACCCATCCTTATTCTAGGAAAACCCCTCACTGCAGATGCAGAATTCCTCACTTTATCTTTTACTATCCATCAATAACCAACTTTATACAAATTAACGATGTCTGGGCTTCGAATTATACAAATATTTAATCTAAAATTCGAATTACATGTTATTTTTTACCATTGATTTGAAAAGGAAATAACTATGGAGGGTTCGAACTAACCAATGTTGAATTAACCAGATTCTACTGTATTATTAATGTAAGACTTGTGATTGGTGTTTTAAAGTACAAAAGTTTGATTACTGGTCTAATGGCTTACAAAGTAACCCACATACTATTCTCAAGACTTAGAAGTCTATTTCTTGCTTTGGATTTTAATATTGCCATAGCTGATAAGGTTTGCTCGCACAAATAGGGAGATAAAAAAGGCAATAGGTATGTTGGTTTTCTCACTAGGTTTGGGTACTCCCCCGCCATTCCAAGCCAAAAAACTGCCGATTATGGATCATTCTTCTTGTCAAAATTGACTTTTAGTTTGGAAGTGTCTTGTACCTGGTGCCGTGGCACATGCAATTCAGAGAAATGCTAAAAGACAAAACTTTATTGTTTCTTTATCATCATTATTCTGTGCAACTGTATTTTCTTTTTTATATTTTTTGAATAGTTCTCTCCCTCAAAATCTCTTGACACACCGGTTGAGAATCTCTTATCTAAACTGATGAAGCTATTTTATAAAGTAAAAACTTGAAGAAACACACATATACTTTTATTATTTTTATATACGTTCAAGATTTTCAGAGTAGTATTTATCCTCCACCCGAATAAGTTAGGTTTCCAATCATAACCAATCAAATTATTGCATTTACTCTTCCCTATCAATCAACAGAAATAGAGCAAAACTTCGCTAACTTTGAAATCAAAAGCTTGGAATTTAGGACAGTCTTAATTTTATTTAGATCGCGATTTTCAGATGTCAATGTTGTCATAACGCCGTCGGGATTATGAACAAATTAATGTTAACTTAGAGTTAAAGTTAACATAAAGAAATTTAGTGTGTGATCAGAATTCATGTAATGTAAATAGCTCGAGTTTACTAGAATAGAACTCTAGCAGTGAGCCTTAAGTACTTGCAACAAAAGCTTGCTGAAGCTACAAAATAAAGTGCAAGAAAAGTAAACAACACTTTGTTGTTGGTGAGACGCTGACAAATGAAGAGTCTTTACACCGTACACAAACAAATGTAGTATTAAATAGCCATGTTGACATTGCTTGCAACGATTGGTCAAAAAGGAACACATGATATATCGTGATGGTTCACATTTAAAAACACTAGGAAAATATTTACATTGTGTTATGATAATGTTAAGTTGGTGAACCCTGTATGAGTTTAAAATAAATCTTAAAAGGTTTATTGTTTGTAATATTGATCAGGAAAAAATTGATAGAAAAATGACTAGAATGCATAGATTTAACTTTATTTTTTATTTTTAAAAATCTTGTTTGAGTGTTCAACTTTAGTAATTCTCTTTGAATTTTGTACAAACTTCAAATATGTTCTCAAACACACAATTTGTTTAGGAATAGAAGTCATAAAAACATTTACCACTAAATATAGCTTTAAGACACTACTGACACATACAAACTCCTTAGCTATAGATATGCACGTTTCATAATTTTTTCATACCACAATTCTACCATAAATAACAAATATAATCCTAGATAAATATTCAAAGGTAACATGACACAATAATCAGGTATGTAGTGATGTAGAAAATGTATCAATATGAGTGGAAGTAATAATCAAAAGCACATAATATATCACTAGAACATATTCTAGCTCCAAGACTCTGTGATTAAAACTAAAGGGTTACTTTTCAACAACCTACAAATAATTTCCTAACAACTTAGAAATATATTAAAACAATGTATAACTGCTGTAAAGTAACTTAGCACAAGTAATCAAAGAGGAGGCCGACCCGAGAGGATGGTTATGTTAGGCCTTGATAGAAAACAAATAAATGTAGCTTGTCGTTTCTTCAATCACTTTTAAAGGTTAAACATGATTTAAATTTTTTGGAAATATTACATTTTTAGAGACAGAAAATTAAAAAGGATATGAACCAAAAGAATTGTCGGTTCCTGTCTCATTTTTTCAAATACCGTATGTTGATGCCAATTTTTTTCCCTGTCTTTATTGTATTAAGTTTATATATGTCTTATATGTTCTTTATGTTTTCTATCCACCTTTCCTGTAACTTCTTCCATATATCTATAGCAAAAAGCGAAAAGTCGTTTTCCTTAAAGAAATTAATATGAAAAAGAAATATTTCCAAAAATTTAACATAATGCGTAGCTGCAAAAGTAGTTTTAGGTCACAAAAATTGACTAACTAAATGCTACCCTCTTCTTAGTAGTAAACAGCATTTTTGATAATTCTTTTTATAATTTTACATTTATTAGTCTTGATTTAAAATAGATGAATTGGTCTATTCATCTTTATGTTTCGTGTACACTGTTTTCTAAATAAATGTAGTTATGT
The DNA here is from genome assembly GCA_902151455.1 of Timema bartmani. Lineage (NCBI taxonomy): Eukaryota > Metazoa > Arthropoda > Insecta > Phasmatodea > Timematidae > Timema > Timema bartmani. The sequence goes on from CABFWB010000201.1 coordinate 204,519, forward strand.
ATACACACCATCCTTAGAATTTTCTACAAAGAAAAGAATTATTATTGAAACTATAATATGCTATAAACCTTACATTTATCTTGGTTCATAAAATATTAGTAAATAAAATGAGAATTTTCTTAAGATTATTTGCTCAACCTAGAAAACAGTAAATTTTGTCCTGAATATGGTTTCCATAATGTTTGAACGCCAGCTGTCCCATGTTTATGAATTATATTTTTATATGATCACACTTCTCCCAATAAAAAAAATACAAAGGTTTATATTTGTTACTTGCTAAGTGGATAGTGTAATTATCACAAGTCTAGAGGGGCCTGATTCCATTCTGAGTGATGTTTGTGAATACAGTTGTAGCTCATTAATCCAAACTATTTGGGGCTTGAAATTTTAAGACTATTTTAAAGTAAAAAAATATATATATATGACAAGGTATGATAAAAAAAACATCCTTTACAAAAACAAACATCATTTAATTTACATTTTGTGATACAAATGGAAAACAATCCATAGGAAATAAATTAATACTTACATTACTTACATAATATCAGGCACCTTAATCAAGTCGGTAGCGTGTCTGTCTACTGTGCTAAGGGTCCCGGGTTCGATTCCCTGCATGACTGAAAAATTTATCATTGGTGAAATGTGGGGTTTACCCTTTCACAGTGATGAATTAATGGCCAGGGATTGTATGCCGTGCATGCCCTATTCTTAAGTAAGATTATAAGGCATATGAAACTACGACAGGCCTAGTAGGCAGGTAGTGGAAAATATATGGCTTGAATAAAAATCTGACCCGCGCCACAGGCTGAAAGCCGTAATGGATGTAAAAATTACTTACATAATATGTTGGTCCTTTAATCTGACTTTACTTAGAACATGACAGTCTTGGTTGCCCCATACTTACATTTCGAAAAAATTGACTGTCCGGATTAATAAGGTTCTACTGAATATTTATTATTAATATGCAGATTCATTCTAATTTTATTTTCCCTCCGATGCCACTAAGGATTGTCGGTTAGACATTCCTAGCTTTTACTGGCAGTGGCAGATATATATATACCGCCCTCTGAGGTTGGGGCACCATGTAGGTGAAGTCTCATTGCCCCAATGAGATGTGATTATTATTATTACTATTATTATGTGGTGCCAGTATAAGTCTTGAACCTAACTTAAGCGTAATTAACCAGACAAAGGCAACCATAGTAAAAATTCCCCTTCAGGAAAGTTCCTATGGTATCGCCAGGAATCAAACCCGGTACCTCTAGAAGTCAGGAACGCTGATCACTTGACCAAGAGGCCATCCTCATCCTGCTAATTGGTAAATATCCCAGCGATAAGTGTTCTGTCGTAAGTTGGTACAATTGGTGTGTTTAAAAAATGGTTTTAATTAAAAGTGAGGACAATTTCAAGGTATGTTTGTATATAAACCATGAATTTTATTTAGAAAAATTGCTTTATACAAGTGATTTAATGATCAGAAGAGAAACAAAACCCTTAATTTGTTTGTCAAAAGTTGGTGAATCATCTAAAAATAAATTTCACCCACAAAAGACAAACAAGGATTCAAAAGTAAAGAGACCATATAAAAAACTTATTAAATAATATAGTAGCGAGCTTGATTATGAATTCATCAACAATCCTAATCTCCTCTGCCTTGAGCTATGATTTATGGTCTGATGTTACCTAAATAATTAAGTGTGAATTTCAACATTCAAAGAAAGAAAAAAACCTTTGTGATACGAAGAAAATATAAAAAGGACAACTACTATGAAATGTTATATCTTTGAGCAATTATTCTCATTCAGTCATTATTTTAGTAAATATGCAAGATTTTTTATCAAAGTTTGCCAAAATATTATCTTGGTAGATTTTAAAAAGATGTGTAAGTTTAAAGTAATGTTCTTAATTGTGTCTGAAATTGAATAACCCAATGACATGTTTAATTTGATATTGGTATCAAATTACAACAATGCTACACCTGTAAATTTAATTTAGGGAATAGGGAATTGGGGAATATAACATATCTAAGTTATTACTTTTGTATTTTTTCTGATTGGGAATTTTAGAAGGATTTTTTTATATGTAACAAAAAACCTTTTGAATATAAAGTTGTAAGCTAGGTCTTAAAATGGAGTCCATACATTTGAAATATTTTGGATGCTCTATATTATAGTTGTAATTTATATTTTATTAAAATTGTTCCTGATGTTTGGGAATAAGGGGTGCATAGTTGAATTACAATAGTTCATATAACTGGTTGCATTTATCTAAAATACATTTTTACTATATGTAAAAAGTAACAAATGTACAACACAAAGCAATCATGGCCATACAATTTGGTACCATTAATTAATTTACACAGCTCCAAATTTTCAATAGGTAGTCTTTTTTCTGAAAACTAGGACTACCCGGTCACGATAAACACAGGCTTTCCTTTGAATTGCAAAAGGGAACTTTATATACACCCTTAGTGTAAAATAATCATCCATAATTCATTGTATTAGTTTATTTTCTAAAACAAATCAAAAATGAAAAATTAGTGTTGGTTTTAGTCCCGTAATAATATATTCCTGAGAAATATCATGTGTAGATATTTCCTAAATAAAAATGATATCAAGCATCAACAGAATATCAGAATCAAGTTTGGAAATGTTCAAATACTAATAAAATAAAATAATAGTATTGGCTAACATGGAATATCAGCTCATAATATTAAATATACCACCTAAAAACACAAATTTAAACTTAAAAGTTACAATGGTATAAATTGGATGACAACTTATTAAAATTGTATCAACGGAGTTGAATTCAATAAATATTTAATGGAGGATATAGCGGCAAGGCATGCAAACTTATCAGTAAAGTTCCCATTGTGTTTTGAACAACTTTTGGACATACATTTTCCCTGATTAGTTTGTAGGTCTTGCATACATTTTTTCCGAGGAAAGATAAAAATATTTAGTATATTATCTATAAAATTTTAAATGAATAAACTATTGAAAACATAAAACATGTTAAAAATGTTAATTCAAGAAGTGACAACATGATATATAAATACGATTTGTAAACACCAACATTCACAAAGGCTGTGGTTCTTGATTTATTATCAGTCTTTTGACTAGGAAGAATTTGATAAGAATGTAGGCTTTGTTTATAGTTGTCTCCTCTTTGTATATCTCACAGATCCACTGAGTGATAATTACAACATTTACACGCTAGTTAGACAATATCTTTGGGTTGGTTCTTTATGCCACTAAAAACACTAACATAACATTTTTAGTAACAAGTGTGGAGTATAGTTGACACACAACAAACATAGGAAAACATTTAATTTTTTGTGTGTGATATTTATGCTGGTATTCAGCATTTATTTTAGATAATATATTAGTTTATCTTTTGGTTTTAAACATAAAATAAATATAGCAATTTAAATAAAAACATATTTTCCATACAAATTATTTACAAGGTAGAGAATAAAGCTAAGTAATGTGCAATTGTAATGCTGAAAGAAGCTCTTAGAGTATGTAAAGCGTATAAACTTAAGCTCAAATTGACCACTTAATATATTGTATAAATTGTAATCGCAAAATTTATAGAAACTATCACAGAAGCAAAATATCATCAACACTTGAGAATATTCAGTGGTGGCTCGCCAATAAAATATAAGTTGAATGGGATGAGAAGAGGATAAAAAAAAATCTTAGGAAAAAAAAAAGTTGTATTGAGTGGTACAGGGTTAGTTTCTGATACTGATTGAATGAAGTTATTGTGAATTCTCTTGAATGTATTGTGTTAAGGGGAGTGAAGTGTTGTCTGATTGCTGGAGGGATGGCAGATATAAGATATATGAATGAGAGGCCCTTTGGGGTTTTGTTCAAATTCATACAAGATTGAAAAAAGTTTACATGACTGTCGAGGAATGCTAGTTTAGAAGCATGTATATAATCTGCTTCATCTAATATTGTTTATGTGTGGGTAGATTTCTTAATGTGTTTATAATAATTACAAAACATTGTGAAAAAAGAAAGAGGTTAGAAATAGGTAAGAGAAGTATAATACAGAGAAAATATATTTGGTAGAATAACCTATAGGTAATATAGAATGTCTAACAATGAGGTGGCCGAGTGGCTAAATAATCTTAAAATTATTTAGCCATTGGACCACCTCATTGTTAAACAGAGAGAATATAAGGCAAGACTTCAGAAACTCAATTAAATTAAGTCACGCCACTTTTGTTAGCTTGGAAATTTAAAGAATTAAATAACCTAAGCATGTATTAACTTTAGATGTGACGCTCAAATCCTCGATTCCACAAATCCTACGGTATTCGAGATCCATAAAAATCGAAAAAAGTATCTTGAATACAACTATAAAGATTTCGGCCCCAAATAACAATTTTAAGCAGCTTGGTAAAAGTGGTTATAGAGACTCGTGTGTGTGGAAGAATAACAGAATCAAAAACAATAATGGACAAAATTGTATTAATATAGGCCTAATTAATTTACATAAAAAGTTCGCTCTTTGTTGTTTATGATGTAACATGACAAACAAAATATTATATGTCGGTGGCATCAATACCTCAATAACTTTTTCCAATTAAGTTTTAAATATTTCACTTTAACTAAAATGGTACATTTACATTTTTAAAGATTTGAGGATTCGAATTTGGATTCAAGAATCGAAAGAAAATTTAAGATTAGTGTTCGAGAAATATAAGATTCAACCCATCTTTAGAATCAGTACATTCTATAAAAGTTTCTTTAAACTAAAATAGAACGAGTCAACATGAATTGAAATCCAAATATATGTCAACAGATTTTCGATCAATCTTGCAAACATGGGACGAATCGAATATGGGCTAGATTATGTTATTTTCTTCGATTATTAAAAATCATTCTTATTCTTGGGGCAGAAATGTGGGGAATATTTCCACAAGAAAATATTGATCTAAAATATTTTATGATTTTCTTAAGACTTAGTTTGCTCGATTAGAGCTTAGTAATTGAGGATAACTGACATAATGCATTGAAAATAAATATCAAACATTTATTTCTTGCTATAAGTAAATTAACATGTATGTATTGGATTTTTAGACTTTTTATAAATTATTAACTTGTAGATTTGCACCTCAAAAGTTTTTTTTCAAACACACTTAGTAAAAATCACACACACAATAATACCTATTCTAAGCAGCAAATATCAGAATTGGAAGATTTCGGCACATAGTCATTTACATATTCTACTTGAAAGTTACATATTAATACCAAACTATCTTGATAAAAACACAAAATTATCTGTACAATATACTACTAAAGTAAAGGTAAAAACATTTAGTAGTATATTTTTGGCATTGGCTTGCATAAAATAATGTAATTACTATTGTCTAGGCCCTTCGTTAACATTCTCAACATATATTTAAATAAAACCAACTTAATAATTTACTATAAGAAATAATAAAGTAACGAAACACTACTATAAACATCAAAATATATTGGATATATTTAATCAAGCTTTATAAAAAAATAAGATACTAATAAAAAATGAATAACCATTATTTAACATCACAAAATGTTTTCAGAAAAAGGCAAATAGCTACCAAATACCTCTCCAAATAAATAAGCTATATAAAATAGCTAAAAGAAAATAGTTGGTTATTAAATATAAAGAAGCTTGTGGAAGTTAACTTATTTTTTTAAATAATAAATCTTTGAAATATATAACATAAACACTTCTTTTTTTCAATCTTTAGTAGACATTTTCATTTAAAAATGATAATCTAGAGCTTATTATATTTGATTTCCATTAAATAAACTTATATACAATTAATAATAAATATGCAGTTAATGCACAATAAAGTGACCCTGACTTCACCGAGAGAGTATCTAAAAAAAATAAAATTAATTTGGCACATCAAATAAAGGCAAGTAAAGTATTAACAGGTTTAGAACTAAATAAAATAAAAATCTTCTCAGGCACAAAGCTGTAAGAAAGATTCAGAAATGTGACTCGTGTGAAAATTAGGTACCAAGCAAATATAAAATAACAGTACAAATATTATAAAACTTAAGTTGAATTTATGTTTTATTTCATTTGGTGTGTTTTCATGATTGACCTGGTATTGATGTTTATGGCTATAGCGCTTTATCGCTACTGGTTGCGAGTGTTTATGACTGAGACGATACCAAACCTCAGTTTCATACCCCTTTGCTTGACCAAACTAAATAGCCTGGTAATAAACTAAACAGCTGAGAATCGTGCGCCAATTTCAAACCAGCATGACTTCTTATGTTAGATTTGAATGTATAAAACTTCATAGTCAACGGATTTTAGCAGTTATATGTAAATTAAAGTGGACAATAATTATTAGCTAGAATCATATGATGGTAAGTAGCGTTTATTACTGATTAGTAGTAAAAACAAAAAATAAGATTGTCATATCATAGCATTTGGTACTTCTTGTTAACCTTACTCTCCATTTTCTTTTGTGAAATTTTAAAACTAATACTGTTTATCTATAGTTATTTATTATCATTTGTAAAAGGTATTTAAAAACATTTAGCTATGGATAAAGAAATAGTGCCTATGATTTAAACTAGGTCTATTTACTCTTACATATATATTCCATGTTTTCTGTAGGCTATTTTTGAGAACATAAGTTTAGCTGGGTTTGTTGTGTAAATATCAGGCCTAGTCAAAATAATCAGTAATCCCTAGAGCTAGGATTTTTATGATTTTGCTTTTTTTTTT
>CABFWB010000201.1:211681-284107 GCA_902151455.1 Timema bartmani
GGGGGGGGGAGGAGTTCTTGTGTTAGAAACTCTACACGTATTATAACAAACAGTAGTGCCATAGTGGCATATTTTTCTTAAAGACTTTCAGTTTGGCACAGAAACTGTAAAAAGTTAAATTGTAATTTAAGAGTTTTTGTCTATCGTTTAGGACATATTTTTGGGCACTACATTTTTAATTTGCCACAGAAACTGTAAGAAATTAAGTGGTTTTTCTTGGTTATCTTTGTTTTGGTTTTATAGGTAAAGTTAGAAAAATTGGTTGGTAAAATAAAGAATTTCTGTTGACACAGAAACATTCAAACAACTAAATTATATTTTTTTAGATTATTTTTGTTTTGTTTCATGTTTATTTGCGAGGAAATAAAAAAGATTATTGTAAATTTTACTGGTATTTTTTTAATTTTAAAGGGCAATTTTTTGTTCTAAAGGGCATATTTTTTAGTTTTATTGGTCATAAATGCATTTTTATAAAGCATTTTCTAGCAATTTTTAGGGCATAAAAATCCTAGCCCTAGTAATCACCAATATATTTAAGAATAAAATTAAATAGGACCTTTCGTTGATTTGTAGTACATTGAGGCTTACATAAATTAACCTACTAGCTGTTATATCTACTCCAGCCTAATCATCATTTTTTTTTTACAAAAAAACAAACTCAAAACTGTTTTCGTGCTCCACCTTCGTCAGATCCACTTGATCGATAGCACTCGGTACCAAGATGTAACCAAACCAATAGCAAATAATCGCCTATTAATATTTTATTTGTAAAAATTAAAAGTATTACAAATTTACATGAAAGTACACTTTGCCTTTTTGTTTAATTCCCTATTAGGACAATTTCAACACTTCATAGGCTAATTTAACACACTGTTAACCTACAATTTTTATTAAATGGTAATTTGTGCTAGATTCATTTGGTCAATGCCGCAAGCAATGTGATCACATTTTCTGTGATATTAATTTTGATCACATAGTTAGATTACCATAACTGTCAGGACCATTGAATACTTTTTTGCTGATGGTCAGTAACAACATTAGAACTTAAAAAATTAAAAATAGTTTAACTAATCTAATAAAAGCAAAAAATAAATTATGTAAATGTGTTGTAAAAAATTTCTATGCAGTTTTTAATCATACAAATGACTCAAATTTATAAAAAATAAAGTAAATTTAGAATTAAGCTCATTAACATCATCATAAAGTATTTCCAAATTGTGACCGGATCGGTTTAGGTAAATGCCTCATTTACCTCTTTCAATCCACTATTCTTCTCCTTCCACTTGCACACTTTCTGTTATCTGCTCCTCCTATCTTTTTCGTCTCCTTTGTGGTATTTTTGGTATTCTCTTATTTTCTATCCTCATTACAAGACCCCACCATCACAGTTTTGCTTCCTCTAATATCTCATATACTCCCGGATAACTTCATTTCTTATCCTGTTTCCCCTTGTGACAGGTAACATGCTCCTCTCAAACTTCATTCCCATGGCCTCCACTTTCCTAGTCGCTCTTACATTCACTCTTCATGTTTCTGCAACTTATGTACAACACTTCCTTACACTTCAAGGGCACTTCTCTTCCCCATAGCAGGTCTTCTACACACCTGTAGGACAACTCTCCCTGTTGTCCTCTTCTCATTAGATCTTCTCTACCTCCACCTTTTGATTCAATCACGCTTCCAAGATATTTTACATTCTGTACTTTTCTCAGCTCTACTCCATCCAACTTTATAGATTTATTGGGCCTTATCCTCTTCCTTGTCATTACCATCACTTCAAAAACTAGTTTCTTTTTTCATTCAAAATTGAGTAGTTTGGTGTTTGTGTAGAGTGTCTTTCCTCTTATTTTGTTTGATAAAGGCAACAATGCTGAAATATTACTCTGTGTTTGGATGTGTTTGTGACTACTTCTCCTAAATAAGACAGAAGGAAAAAAATGTCACCTTTGTGCATTGGGTTCTTCCCACATTTTTCCTCTTTCTTTAAGTGGGCTTCCTTAATTAAACTTGCACTTTTTAGTTTCTTTTTCTTTTTTTTTTATCAATTTCCATTTCTATTGTTATAAAATCATTTAGGCTTTGGCTCTCTCTCTCCCTTGCTAAACAAATGATATATTTGAAATAATAATTAAATATATTATCTAGAAATGGGGTGAATCTATATTTTTTTAATATGAATATGAAACTTAGAAAACCAGGCATGTGTAGGTCAAATTTTCCAAATGTAGAGTAAGGATTTTTTTTTTAATTAGCTAACAATCGAACCCAAAATATGTTATCCCTCATATCCTTGATAGCATTGTTAAAAACATTAACAAGAACGCAAAGCTCAAAAGTAAATTCAAACAGCGACCCAACATTCCGTGATTACGTCAATACAATTACATATTATGCAAAGGGCCTTTCCAACCCCTTTGAACAAAATCACAAAATTTATTAATAAAACAACAGCTTGGTTTACTAATACCTAGGCCTAAATAACATTCACTTTCAAATTTATTTTTAAAAGCTATTTCCTCTAACCAGGGTTGCAAACACTGCCAAATTTAATTAATCCTGGCATATTCAGTGACACACGTTTATCTTATAGAATTGATATTTTTAATATTTACTAAAATAACAAAATTCAGTAATATGAAGCATTAATTAATTACTGGGGGGTGTACAAAGTCCACTTTTTCAATTCGAAGTGATGATGAATCGAATAATATGAAATATTCTTGAAGCTGAATCGAAGTTTGAATGTTTAAAATAATGTTTAATGTTGGAAAAAATATTATATTTTGCATAACTATATAATTTTGAGTATTAAAACAAAATGTTATACTGCATCCATATTTCGTCTTAAATAATAAATAAGGTTATTTAATTATTTGATTTATTTTAGATTTTTGTCATGTGAACATTAATTATTTGTGATGCCCATAGAAGCACAAATTGACAAAAATTGAACATAAATGTGTATTTTAACTTTAAATAATTGTATTGGGGAAGCTTCGTTATTGTCGCGTATAGAATTTTACTTTAGAATCAAAGTCAATGCTGACAAATATTCGAAGCAAAGTCGAAGTTTTCGAAGCTTCACCCAACCCTATTAATTATTTAACCTTGACATGAAATAATGTTGCATTGAGAAAAGCTGAGCCTGTGAGGAATAACATTCTTATTTGTGCGTAGAAACATGTACAATATTATGTATTTTACCTTTTCTAATGACAACCAAAAAATTATTTTACTACGATCAACTTACATCATAGGTTAACTGCAAATGGAAAAAATTTCACATATTTTAATCAAAGTTAATTAGTTGATAAGAAATTCCAGTTATTAAGTAGCCTAATAAATATTAGCTGTGGACAGCCTTTTAAGGTCGAAGGGGATTAAGTGGAGAATCAGGACTGATAAAAGTGTTTTTTTATGTGATTAATAAACAAAAATACTTAACAATAAATTAAAATCAAGTTTCCAAAATTAGAGATGGGTTGAATTTACTCTTTATTGAATATGAATCTTCTTCCAACCAACGAATCCCCAAATTCAAATCCAGACAGGCCCCTTACCTCAACCTTAGATGAATTCCCCTCTTTACTACCAGCACACTTATTATTTTAGTGTCACAACAAAAATAATAACATAGTATATAACAAAACTCTTTTCTTATCTATCTATTTAATCAAAGTGCTGCCATCTATATAATGGAATCATGATTGATGTTGACAGTCAAACTTGCAGTCCAACCAAGACCATTGGTCTACTATGTTAACCTGAAGAAGTTGCCTGTGACAGTGAGAGTTTGTCCTTAAAAAAATGTGTTAATGTGTTTTTTTAGTGTTTTATCTAAACAATTTATACTCCAGTATCACTAAAGTAAGTGTGCTGGCTATCCCTCCTAATCTAACCGCAAATTTGGATCTTATAAAGTATACATGATAAGCAAAGGACGTAGCGTTTTCCACATTGTTGATACATATCTTCTTCAAATCTGGTTTTGTTCACATTAATTCTTTAGTTGATTTAGGGTTTAAATTAAGGCGGATAGCCAACAAACACACATAAGTGAATGATACTGGCAAATAAATTGTTTAGATAAATCACTAAAAAATACAAGACTTAACCCCATTTTTAAGGACAAGCTTTCATTGCCACAAAAATAGAGCATAGATCTTAACATATTATACAAGTTAATATTAATATTTTTGTATTATTAAGGATTTTTAGATTGAGTTTTTTTTTTTTATTGTGACAGTTTTAAATTTCATAAAATGCAGCCCCCTCAGTATTTTCAATTTTGGATGTGGCCCATTTGATCAAACGAGTTTGTCATTCCTGCCCTTGGCCCTGGTTGTTTTGTTCTAAAATTATGTTGAGTTAAACCACCAGCAAAATTCATAGAAGCTATTAAAAATATGTACTTTTAAATTTGTAAAAATGTTAAAAAAAAAATTGTATTATATATATTTTGAATCTCAAACATGAAATTTTTTGAGTCCTCAAACTATCAGATATCCTTAAGGGTTTGATGGATTTGATAATTCAAAAGACTCATCCCTATTTATAATGAATATAACAGAAGAATGAAAGGCTAATGTTTTACATAATTTCCACATACACATAAATGTTGATGAAAAAAATAGTTTTTTTTAAGTCATAACACAGTTACTAAAGATGTTGTGCCTCTTAGCTAAGCATTGTGGTCCAATGAGCTAGACTTAGAATCAAGTTATTACTCCTGTACCAATGACAGACTAGGTAATTGTATGACGCACTGGCATTGTTCTCATATCTCTGTCTCAGTGGGAATGGTCACCCCTGACAGAGACCCCGAACTAGAGGAAGACACAGACCTAGACCGTGGCAAGTGTACCAACACGGTGGAGTTACCTCGACCAGGCCCATCAGCGGAGATATGCCTGCCGCTAGTGTATAGCACGGGAGCGTAGCTCGTTGCGTTGTCTAGCAAGATGTTGCTTGTCCCAGCCTGGAGCCTCAAGGAGCAAGGCCTCGGCCCCAATATATCCCCAGGTGATCTCTCTTTCACCCTACCCCGACCATCTGAAAGTTTCCTTTTATCGATTGTAGTGTCTCCCTTGTGGCGTGCCCAGGCACTATCTACTAACTTATCGCTCGTAGGTGTCACCTCGCTCAGGTAACTTCGACCTTCTCGGTTAGAGAGCTTCATAACCGAACCTTCAGAGCCTACTTTGCTATTCGAGGGGAAAGAAACCCTCCCCAATGAATCGCCATTACCGACATTCATCTCCATATCTTTATTATCATTTTTATGAAGCACCTCACTAGATTTGTTTTTCAACCTGGAAGTTCTGTCACAATTTTTAATAGAGTTTCTTGTACTCTTAACTCCTTCACTAGTTTTACTTACATTACTTGTCATTTTACTACTATCTATGATTCTATTTGCTATCTTTACTTGCTTACCAACAATTTTTGTTCCCGAAGAATCTGTAAATTTTATAGTGTTGTTTTCACTTATTCCTTCATTTCCAGTACCGAGATTCTTTTCATTTTCATTTACTAACCCTTCCCCTTTTCCTACTTTTGAGGCCAGCAAGGAAGACGTGATTATTTTGTCGTGATAGTTTAACTGATCGCCATTATTTGTAGACATACACGATGTTTCACTGCTCTGCACATTTCTGTTGATGACTTCGTTCCTCGTGGCCACTACGTTGACATAACGCACCAAACCTTGGCTAGCCCTATTGGAGCCATCTACAACAGTCTTGTTTGGAGTTTCAAAAGTCTGAGTTGCCACTTCGACGGTGCTGCACCCTTGCAGAGGACATGTGCAACTGGTACAGTGCTTTGTGTGCAGTCTCTCTCGCTCTCGCTCCTCTAGCACCTTGGCCATGATGGCTGCTGACACAATGTCCATTGGAGGTTTGCAGCCTTCGCACTTATCATCAAAGTTATCTTCCTTGTCTAGTAAAAAAAATATTCAAGCATGTATTCTGGATTAGAATTTATAGCAAATAAAAGTAAAAGGATATATTCTAGTATCTAGTTTAGAAATATATACTTTACTATAGTGTGCATTAAATAGTTTGGCAAAATAAAAAAAGAAGTTGTCGGAAAGAACATAAAATCAGTTAAGAGAATGTCATATTTTCGACACAACACAAAATACCGGATAATGAATCAATGCTAACAAAGGAAGAAAATTTCCTAGAAAAACTTTAAAAAGAAAAGTGAATCTGATCTGAAGAAAATATCAGCTTTGTTTACTAATAGTAACCTTGGAATCCTAAAGGATGTTTATTTAGCACCGCGTCTTACTAGAACCCGTTTGGGTTATGCGCTTATGTACTAATAACACTAATTGTTTAAAATCAAGAATATTAATTTCAGCTAGAATTTCAAACTCAGTTCAGTACTTTGACACCACTTACAAAGAATGCTATTACAGGGTTTCCACTATTTTCTTAATACAACATTTCCTGCTTTTTCGAGTTTCCCAGAAGGAATTCCCATTTTCCACACACCTTTAGCGTGTAATATAGAAGAATGAAATTTAATTTTTCATAAAATGTACTAGAGTGAAGTCATGCTATCTATGTTTGGAACAGATTATTTGATCTTAACGGGGAAATAGATGATACCTAAATAACCAAATGTTTCAAGGAGAATATAAAACAGGGGAAGCAGAGATAAGAAATGTGTTCGAATCAACATGATTACTTCTTCAGGTCACCCTTTCTCTAATTTAAAGAGCAAGTATTCAAAATTGAAGTTTAATGTTCAAAGTTTCCAAATATTCAAGTTTTATTGAATTCAACTGTTTTTACCAAGTTTTTTCTGAACATAAGAAAGTCCACGTTTTCTCCTAGTTCTTCAGGTGTGTGGCAAACATGTATTAATGGTTCAAATTAAAAACCTTATACAGTGATTCAAAAATGTTTTTAGAGAGACATGTAAATGTTGATGTTTAATGACTCACCAGAAAGTTCTTTGTTGATGGAATACACCATAGCTGTTGGGGGGAAAGTAGGGATGGGGACTTTGATCATCTTCATCTCAGGTTTGTTTGGTGGGATGATATTGTCAGAGGGTCTTCGTTTGTTAGTCACGTATGTGCGCACCTTTTGCTGCATGTCTGCCGGCAGCTAAACAAGGCAAGAAATGTGTGTAGTCTACTCTCAAGAATTATTAATCTTTGATAACCAATACAAACCTTAGACTGTAATGGAGATCAAAAGGAACCAAGTAAAACATACTACAAATTTGTTTAGCACCTTGTCTTACTACCTATTCAGGTTTTATGCATATCTAATAATTATGCTAATCAGTTAACAAATAGGAAAGTTATATTTATAGGAAGTGTACCCGGATTTACATGGAGGGTGAGTCGAAAACCATTTAGGAAAAACCCCCCTCAATACACTTGATCAGGATTCAAACCCCAATCTCACTGTCATCGACAGTCTAGTCTTTTGTGAGAGTGACACCTTAGACCATGTTTTCACCAAAGAAGGTGATTACAAAGATATAAGTCTTTGGGGAGGGGTAGGGGTGGAGAAGATCTAATAAGAGGGTAGCAGGTGCGCAATAGACCTGGTTTGGAAAAGAGAAGTGTTTTGAAGAGTAGGGAAGTTATTTATATTGTGTACTTTGTAACCATAGTCCCATGTGCAGCAGAATCATAGACATTGGGTGAAAGAGAGACTAGGAAAGTGGAGGACACAGGAATGAAGGCTCTGAGGAGTATGCTAGATGTTGCGAGGAGAAACAGGATTGGGTATAAATTTTCCGGGAAAGAGTGGAATTTCAGGGAGTACATGAGATAGTAGAAGAAGCAGGGCTGAAATGGTATGGGCATGTAATAAGGATGGAAAAGGAAAGAAACCAAAGGATAGTAATGGAGATGAAGTATCTAGGAAAAATACTGCAAGGAAAAAGAATGGTCGATGGAAAGAGGAATATGGAGGCATTTTATTAAATTGATCTGAAACAGACATTAGACGATTTTGGCTCAGAATTATACTGAATTATAAGTGTGCTATAAAACTGGTTTTAATTTTTTTTGATCTGAAAATGTCTAAGAGATAGTTACTTTCTTAATTACATAATTAATACTTATAGATATATTATTGCCATACACATCATCATCATCATCATCATTATCAACATTATCATAAACTGTTTCCAGCCTGTGGCCAGCTTAGTTTAGTAAAATGCTTCCATTTTCCTTTATCCTTTCACCATTCTTCCTCCTTTAATCGCTTCTATTCTTCTCCTCTCATTTGCAACCTTACTGTTATCTGCTCCTTCTAACTCTTTCTTCGTTTTCCTTACCGTATTTTTCCTACATACTTCATCTCCTTTTTCATCCCCATTACATACTCAGACCATCTCATTGTTGCTTCCTCTGCTGTTTCATGTAACGTGACAGTTAATATGCTCCCCCCAAACTTCATTCCTATGGCCTCCACTTTCCTGGTCTCTTTTTCACCTAATGTGTATGATTCTGCTGCATATGTGACTATGGGTACAAACTATGCCCTGTACATTTTATTCTTTATTTTTTGTAGCACCGGGTCTTACTACCCATTTGGGCTATGCGCTGTGCTAATGGTTTTAGGGATGAGGAAGTTTATATTTATAGGAAGTGTACCCGCATTTGTGTGGAGGGCGAGTGGAAAACCGTTTTGGAAAAACCATTCTCAGTATGCCCAACTGAGATTTGAACCTTAATCTCCCCATCATCGGAAGTTTAGTATTTTGTGAGAGTACGAGAGTAGCGCCTCAGACCATGCGAGCCTCGAAGCGGGTTATGCCCTATACAGTACTTCTTTAAACTTCAAGGTTTCAAGGTGCCCTCTTCTTATAAGATTCTTTCTACTCCCACCCTTTGCCTCACATCCATGATACATCCCTAGTCCTTAAAGCTAACAATATTCTAAAAAACAAAAAGTTTTAATTTTGTCAGTTCTGCTCAAAAACATCTGCTTGTGAGACCCAATCAAATTTCAAAACCAACTGACTCAAACAGTGAGCATGTGTTGTGTATCAAAATGCAAGAAGACAGCTGCCTCAATTGTTTTAAGGCAGCTTGTTAAATAGAAAGCATGTAATGAGTTGTATCACAACACAGCAGTATAATTTTAAAACATCCACTGTAACAATAATATTAATAATCCAACAGATATGTCTGTCCAATCTAAAATAGAATTCTAATTAGTGACACAAAGCATCATGGGTCAACAGACATTTCTGTGGTTGTGTGATTTGCTGCACCACTCAAGCAGATTCTGTTTTCTTTTTTCGGTTATCATGTGGATATAGCTAAATTATTTTGACCCCACAAGGAATCGAGCCAAAGTATATTAAAAGTGGTTGGACAAAGTCCAGCACCCCTATGGTCATGGCCACCGAAGAGGCCCAGATGATGTAGTTACCACTTTCAATAACAATAGAGAAACAGGCTACTTACCGTGTCATACTTATGCGAGACAAAGTTGGTAGGTTTGCAATGAAGTAACTGTATGGCCAGATTGACGTCGTTTCGATATCGCTCCTGTAGAAGGAGAGGTCAAATTAAAGTAAGAACAAAGTAATATGTAATATATAACACACACATGACATTATAACAACATAATCAAGCTACTTAATTGCGTGCACTTGTTATTTATTGAAACACAATACTCTTGAGGTAGTCAACGTAAATAAAACCTAAAACAAAAAATGTGTTCATACACGGTATGTGAAAACTAATGGTTATTGAATTATTTTGCGATTTTCTAGAGTGAGTTCTGGCTGATAAAACGTTTTTCAGAAAAGGCTGTAGTAATGTTTGTAAAAAAGGTAATTATTTTGTATAAAGGGTAATTATTTTTGTAAAAAAAGGTAATAAATTTTCTTTTGTAGTCTAAACTTTTTGCATGTGTGTAGTGGATACCTGACCAAGTTGTTCACATTAGGGTGAGCCAAAAAAATTAGAGTAATATTTTCCCTTTATAACATCTAGCAAAAGGTTTTATTGTTCACAAAAACAGTAAACAATTTTCAAAAATGAGAAAAATATATTCAACCCTCTATCTACCAGGTATTTTATATTTTACAAAATGAGTAAAAATGCAAAAACTTCAACCAAAATTTAGACTAAGTATTACCATGTTTCGCTCTGGTTATATTTGTATTCGTAGACATAAGCACATTATTTTGCTAGAAAATCAAATTATAATTGGTTTGCAGAGGCAAGAAGCCGAGACATTTAATCAAACATTCTAGAGTGATTACACTAGATTTCAGTTGCCTCTTCTTGCTCTCGACTCTGCACCACCTTTTGCCTCCCTACTCAGCTACGGTCGTGTTTTGATGACAATTTCAATTTCTAAAGTGTTTCAGTGGTTTTAAAAAATAAAAGTAAATGTTTCTTTATGTGCTAGTGATGAAATATATGAAACGAAAAAACCATCTCGCGATTTTATTTTATTTGTCAGCAATTTTAAAAAGTAAATGTTTTTATATATGCTAGTGACTAGTTATGTGAAATGAAAAACTAATTCGTGATTTTATTTAATTTTTCAGTAATTTTAATCATTTCACCAAATTTTTAGATAATTATTGATGAGTGTCATATAAGTATATTTACAAAACTTTGTAGGAGATATTTTAGTATCACATACTAGTGTTCTACCAGGGTCTTTCCAAAAGGCTGATTTTACTGCTGACTGCCGGGATAAAATAAATGTTTGTTGAACAAATCATCAAATATTGCAAAGTATTACACTGCCCCTGCCTGGCTACTTAATAATGCCACTCAGCTGGCAAAGTTTTCTGGGGTCAACACTGAAATACACAATGTAATTAAATAAATATGATAGAATTGTAGAGAAATAGAGCACAAATATAAGTAGAAACACTAACACATATTCACAAGCACTTCAATATTTCGATGCTTTCATTACATATCAAAGTGTGTGTAAATATGTGTTATTTGTGCTATATTTCTCTACAATTAGTCATATTTATTTAATTACATACTATATTTTACTTAATGCACTTCATTGCATCAATATGAAATACATTATGATATTATAGATGTTTTGGTTTCTATTTTTGGAAATGAAAACCATCAAATAATTGTGAAAGAACTAGGATGTTACTTGAAAATATTAATTGGTTAATATGGGGCAGACTTATCATATAAATAAAATAAAAAATATAGTCAATTAGATATAAAGCGATGGGAAGGGCAGTGTGCAAGTGAGAGAAGAAGAATGGAAGTGATTAAAGGAGGAAGAATGGTGGAAGGATGGAGTAAGATAGAGACATTTTAATAAATGGACCCAGCCACAGGCTGGAAACAGTTGATGATAATGATGTATAAAATGTAGCTTTTGGTCACTATTGGAATTTACAATTCTAAAAAATTAGTTAGAAGGTCAATATTGGCTCAGCCTAATCAACATATTTACACTAAGTGTGTAAAGACGAGGAAAGTAGAATTCAGAAGAAATGTACCACCAACTGTGTTGAGGGAGTGGGAAACCATATAGGAAAAATCACCTCAGTACACCTAGCCGGGAATCAAAACCCCAGCCTATCATTGATAAACCTTGGCTTTGTGCACATGCCTATTAGTGTATATAGGTTAGTTTACTTTTGGTGTCAGTGAGCTGACTAAAAATTATTCAAATAACAAATCTAATAAAACATTTATGAAGGGTGAGTTTTAAGGAAACGCACCAGCAATCACCTTGATAGAGGGTGATAAACTTCATTGTGAAAAAAAACAACCTCTCTTAAAACTATATAAAAAAAAATTCAAAGAATTAGACAAAGAACAATTATAAAAGTAGTTAGGAAACCCGACACAAGAACCCACTTACATTTTCATCTTTTAGTTGGTTGACTTTGTCCGTGGCATCTGCCAGCTTTTGAGTCAAGCTGGCAATGTCGCGTGTCAGGGCCGTTTTCTCTGTCTCGCACTTGTCGACAATTCTGAGGAGTTTATCTTCCAGGGATTGGTTCACCTTCTGGACTCGCTTGTGTGACTCATACAGCCTGTCCAAAAGAAAGAGATTTTTACTGCACATTTCAATACCCATCTAAGTTAATCTCAAATTTACACTAATGCGGTAGAGATGAGAAAGTTAGAATTTAGGATAAATGTAGTCCCATTTTCATATAGATAAATTAGAAAACCATTTAAGGAAAACCTCCATGAGTAAAACTGACAGATCACTAGAAATCCAGTCTATCACAATTTAGTGATGCCCAAGACCATAAGGCCACTGATACGAGTGAATCATTCAGTTTAAATATATTACAAAGTTTCTCTGGCTTTGAGCACAGATCTTTTGGCCTTTGAGAATATCCGATCTGTGGGCCTATCTCTGAGGCATGTTAAGATACCTCACAAAAAACGAGTCTCACCATTCTCTACTTAAACTCTTAGTTTAATTCTGTTCTTCATGGTGAAACATTCCAAACTTTCAGCATGGAATATCAAGAGTTGTATTGTACTTTACATTTGTATGAACAAACATTTCAGCCATTTTAAACAGTTGAAGTGAAAAATACAATGTTTAATTTCGAGCTAAGAGAGTGTGTTTTAGATGGATGAAAAGAAAATAACTTGCAGATGTTTTACTAGGTTCTTTCAATATTTCTTTAAGACATTCAATTAAATATAAACCTGCTCAGTGGCGTAGTTAGCTAACGCGCTAGTCGTGTTGAGCTCGACTGCCGAGGACGGGGAGATCGAGGTTTGAATCTCGGTCGGGTGAACTGGGAGGGGTTTTTCCTAAATGGTTTTCCACTCTACTTCCACGCAAATGCGGGTTCACTTCCTCTATATTCAACCTTCCCAATTCCTAACCTATTAGCGTAAATAGTACTTAAGCGTATAACCCGAACGGGTAGTAAGACGCGGTGCTAAATTAAATTAAATTAAAATATAAACCCGCTACAGTGGCCAGATGGTCTAAGGTGTCACGCTCACAAGAGACTATACTGCCAATGACGGAGAGATATGGGTTCAATCCTGGTCGGGTGTAGGCCTAATGAAGGTGGTTTTCCCTAAATGGTTTTCACTCTCCCTCCAGGTAAATGCAGGTACACTTCCTCTAATTCAACCTTCCTCATCCCTATCACATTAGAGTAATTAGTAAATAGGTGTATAAACTAAACAAATAGTAATGCGCAGAGCTACAAAAAAAAATTCAAAGCACAATATTTATTCAGCCTGAACAAACCACCAAATTTATTTTCACTGAGCTCAAAAAACTCTTTCCATTTACGAAATAATATGCAGGGCACTCGATTAAATTCATTTTCAAATTCTTCAATTTTTCTGATCAACAAATAATCCATCCAAGCTTCAGCCATTTAAATTTTTGTCAAACAAATAATTTCAAACTATCTGTTGAAATAGTGGTTAGGCCTATTCCAAGAGGTTGAGCGCGAGTGAAATGTAGTCAAATGAAATAAAAATATCAGTACATAAAAAAGCTTTGTTCAAGAAGAGCTAATGAGAAAAAAAAATTCAAGACAGTGTCACATGACCATCCCATCTTGCAAGGAATAAGCTCACAAGATCTCAGTGAGAGAGGCCCACTGAAATTCTGATTGCAGACTGACTGTGGTTACAAAGAGCTAGCTACATACTATGTGATTTTTTTTGACATGGGTTGAGATCGAATAAGCATCCCCAAACAGTTTGGTTGTCTGCGTACCTTCAGATATAATTTATATTCAATTTGTACTCTCAGAAGTTGTTAGTGTATAATGCCAGCTATACATATTCTATAATCTACTAATCTACATTTATATATTATATAGGCTCATTTCTTAAATTTTACATACCCCCTAAGATGTCTTCGCTTACTCCAGGTTGAATACTACTGGTCTAAGACATCTCTCTTTCAATATACTGAATGACTGGGATATCAAGGTTTGATTCCCAGTCGTGATTACTGAAGGTGGTTTTTCCTAAATAGTTTTCTGCTTCCCTCCATGCAAATGCAAAATCCAATCTTCCTAATCCTTAGCCCATTAGCGTAGATAGTATAGTATGATTTTGGTAGGAAGAACAGTAGAAGTTAGTTACTAAAGTTATTAAAACAATTTTAATAGATTTATACATCAAGCCATGCTAGCTGCAACTGTCATTTTTATAGATATCATCATTACTTATAAAATAACATAAATAATATAGTAAAATGTTAACAAATTTATCTGCACAGAAATATGCCTGAATTTTCTCTACTGTTCTTCCAACCAAAATCCGGGTATACATATAACATGAAAAGGGTAATAATGTGCGGTGATAAAAACAAAAAAAATCCCCAAAACAGTCAGCCTTCCTAATATCTTGCTGTTAGGGCTGGATAAGGACCAGCTTCATAGTCAGAATTAGTATGCATCAAATGTGACACTATACTAAATACAGAATAATACCTAGGCCTACCTAGAGCAGAATTTAATGAACCAGTTTCATAGTCAGACTGAGTATACCTCAAGTGTGGTGCTATACTAAACACAGAATTATACCTACCTAGAGCAGAATAAAATGGGCCAGTTTCATAAGCCCAACTATCTAATTTCATTCAAGTTTAGGTAGGTGTTGTCTTGTAGCACCTTACTTAAGGCGTACTAAGTCTGACTATGAAACTATCCCTAAGACACTGTAACGATATGTTGATTTGGACCGCTCTCATATATTTAAAAGGTCATGGTTGAAGGTATTTTTCTTTAAAGTATCGTATGTAAATTATCCTTTTAAGACTTCATCCATGGAGAATCACGCGCTTTTCAAGAACAGTCTAGAAGGATTTTTTATTTCAAAATTTCATTCCGTAGTATTTACCAAACAAGCAAAAGACGCCAGCTCCCTATACCCAATAGGAAGCTAGCCTTCAAGACACCTGTCGCAGGAACGCTTTTGATTTGTTAGTTTTGACACTGATCACGAGAGGTCCAAGGGGCAAGGGGTATGTTATATATAAGCTGCTTGTGCGTATGAATATATAGAGTAATCACATAAATCCAGAGTGTGCCGACGGCCTAAACCTAGAGTACGTGTAATATCACGACAGTACATAATTTGTATTTCAAGTAAAAGTGTATAAAAGATAAAACCACTCCAATAAATCGTGTGCAATATCAACAGTTGTATTTATTTAAGTCAAACAAACCGTAATAATATAATAATTGGCCCTCCATCACGGGGCTATAATAACCAATTATCTCACAATCAATTCAGGAAAGTTGTAATTGGCTCCCAATCGCGGGACAATTATATCTCAATAATTAAGTAACGTTTCAACACTCTAAACCAGTGTTTCTCAAATCTTTCCCAGTAGCAAACCACTTGATAAACATTTCATGAATATGTGGATCACCCACCTTAATAAACTACCTACATGTTTCCTTTCCGAAGCCAGAAGTTCTATTAATGTACAAGTTTACCAAGCAATGAAAAATATAATTTTTATAAGACTATTTTTATGCAAATGTGGGTGATACAATCACACACAACGACTTAGTGGACTTAGCCTGTCAATCTTGTAAACTTTGGTTCTTTCACATATTAAGTATCTATTTTTTACCCATGGTCCCATTTGCAGACCACTAGGGACTTCACCACGGACCACAATTTGTTAACGACTGCTCAAAGAAAAGAAAGATGCTTGTAATATTCTCCTTTTCAATGAATATTCTTAGTGAGAGAATAATACCAAAAAAAATCTACACTCGCCCACCTTGAATATTTTTCCTGCCATGTTAGAAGCTCCTCAGAGAGGGCGGCGAACTCCCCGTTGGGGAACTTCTCGGCCTCTGACAAGAAGTTGGTCTCCATGGTGACAATGTGATGCTCTCGCTCTAACAGCCTCTGTTTTAGGTTCTCAATTTCAACATGGAGGTGGAGACTTGTCTGGTCTGTGCAGTTTTTACAGGACCAACTACATTCCTGACAAAGTACAATATCAAATGCAATACATACAATCTTTTCTCAATGTAGTTTAACAGTAGCTATATGGTACAGCTGTACAAAATAGGAGAAAAAGTGTTTTGTTTAGTTATGTTATTATTTGCACACTAAAAGAGCACTTCTAAAATAGGCTTTGTAATGGATTTGTAAAAAATAAGTGATAACTTTTATAAATGCATTTTTATCATAAGTTATGAAAATTATGATTCAGTAAATAACTCATTCAAAATAAATTCACCAATGAAAATGGAATAATAACCCTTTTTTTTAGATAACCATTTGTCTAAAAAATAGTTAGCTAGATGTCTATAACCTATTGTTCTTAGCACAATGCTATCGGCCCTACTCTCTTCTCTTGTTACAAAATTAACATGTGAAGAGAAATGTTTGTTGCTCCGTGTGACATATACAACCAAAGATAGTATTTGTTGTTAAATGTGTCAATGTTTGGTAAACATTTAACAAGTGCTGGTGGAAACTATCTCAAACAAATGAATGTTAAACTCTGGAATGTATGAGGCAGAATGGTGGTTCTTAAAGCTTTGTTTTTCAGAGTAAAATAGGCCTATCAAATATTTTAGAGAACAGCATTATTAACAATTATGTGTGTTTAAAAAAAATATGAATGTAAACAAATGTGTTTTGAAATTACTTTAAATGAATGAAAATGCAGTAGATGGTTTTTAAAAAAATGTTAATAGAAAGATCAAAGGTGCCTGCGCAACTAGTCCTACCACGAATAATTTTTTAGAAAACTTCGTTTTTTGTTAAGATTTTTTTAAACATTATCAAACATAGGCCTATATCCACTCAACCACTTCTAAAATATATTATGATTTATAAATTATATTTATTAAACACGCACTAGACAACTCTTATGAAAATTGCATCTTATGGCTCAGCCAAAATAATATTTGCTTCAACATGTTGACCAATTAAGTTTACCACAACTGTTGTCGTCCTTAAAAACTTTCTTGCACTAGCCGTTTAACGGCTTGCAGACTAACATCTTGTTCAAAGCAAACTTTTTACTTGGTCCTAATTGTATTGTTAATATATTCAAGTCAAAAATTATTTATATTTATTTGTACTTATATGTATTGTATTTAAATTGTAATATTACGTTTTATAAACAGCTTGGCAAAATTGACAAAAGGAATGGACCTGGCATAAGACAAAACACCTAATAGTAATAAAACAGCTAAGACTAGCTTACTATATTAATACATGTTAGGGTTGATATATTCATGGTGAGACGCGTTGCAGGCGTTTAGAACTTCCCCATTATTTAAGTCTAGTTTTTTTTAGCACCGTGTCTTACTACCCATTCGGGTTGTATGCTTGTGTACCAATTATGCTTTGCGGTTTTAGGGAGGAGGACGGGTATATTCATAGGAAGTGTATCCAAGTTTACATGTAGGGAGAGTGTAAAAACCATTTAGGGAAAACCCCCCTCAATAGGCCTACACCAAAGTGAAAGTCGAACCTCGATCTCCCCGTCATTTGCAATCCAGTCTACTGCAAGAGAGTAGCGCATTAGAATATGCGGGTTAAGTATAAGTTGTTTGATATTTTTTAAATAAGATTTTCAAGAAAATGAAGAGGAAATTAGCAGCAGGTTTTTGATCAGTTAAAAAGTTTAAATTTTGGGTTTAAAGTGTAAAAAAAAAGTCTGCAAGGAGTTAACTCATGTCATTGGAAATCATTTAATAGTCTTGACCCTTAGCTAGTCTAGGTTAAGGATTAGCACAGACATAACATCACCAGACAATGTTTTGGCTACATTTGATTAATAAAAGGAAAAAACATTAAAATAGTAATTTAAATTAGTTGAAAAATGACCCCCAGAAATGATAATCAAACCTCTGATTTTTGGCTTAGTGTGCCAATGCTCTACCATTGAGCTATCCAGGATTCGTCCCCAGCTAAGGGTCATTCTTCACTCATTGTTGGGAACAAATGTATTGCGAGCTATTAGAGAAACCCCAAAAGGTCCTGGGTTCAATTCTTGTTTCAGGGTGTCATTTTTCAACTAATTTAAATTAATTAAATAGAGGTCACCTCTATGTGGCCAGTGTTGTAATTACTATGCTTTGCAGCCTGTGTGTTGATATTAATTGAAATTTAGCCTACGCTATTTAAAGTATTAATTGCAGCTAATGCTTCAATATTTTTTAAAGAAATCAAAATTATTTTAGAAAGATGAAAAATAATTGTATGTTTAAAATGAGGTCTTGTGGGCAACCTCATCCAATCTTAAAACAAATAAGTTACCGGTAGAATGTTGAAAAAAAGTCTAAAAACAGAATATGATTGTGGGGTTGTATCCGAATAGTCCAAGGCTCCCTAGTCAGACACTTGAATTTTAGACTGGATACAATATTGATGATTTTACACTTCTCGCGCTGTTCATAGCGAAGACTGCATCAAACTATTTGAACGGCAACACTCTTGGGCCTGCAGTGCTGCTTCCAACCGAAGATCTTAGAAACTATGTAAACGCCATCCTTATTTAAAATGGTGGAAAACGTACGTTAGTGCTCTAGCAGAGGAAACTATAATACTATTAACAATTGCCAGTCAAACACCACAACCGACAACGGGAAAACAGCTCTGGCTGGTGACCTTCATATCCATGGTGACCAAGACTTTGAGGAGGGCTTGAACAGGGTGCATAGGCATCCTTCGCGACTATTCAGACAGGTCTACTGTTGGCCACATGATTGCCAATGCAATTATCAAGGGCACGAGTCAAGACGACGACGCATAAGTAGACTATTCGGATACAGCCTTGGATAGCCAAGTCATGACAAGTCAGCTATGTGACTCCCAATTGATCAAAAACACTGTAGGCCCCTATGAGAATAAATATTTTTACAGCTTATTTTAATAATACATGTTATTTAGCTGACAATAAAGTATTATCAGCTTAGTTAAAAAGATTAGTAGTCTATACATTCGAGCAAACCAGTTGAATTATATAATAAGTCCCATGACACAATATATTTTTATAGTTTTCCTAGTTTGATCATGCACACCTACCTTACAAACCTTAGATCCTTGTGCCATTTTTTGAAACACATAAAATAAATAAAAAATTGATGTGTTGGAAGTCTTAAAATTTGATAATATTGTCAAAACCATCCACAATAACAACACTGAAACAAAGCACAACCATTATTATATGAGTATCTACTAAACATTCAAACTTAAACATTCACCTTGACATTGCCTGTGAAACTTCACAATATAACAATAGGCCCCTAAATCTTAAGCCTGCACTAGATTAACATGGCCTTTTTGACTATTGGACAAATAAAATGACTTATGTCCATTTTGACACTACTAGTAGAGCTTTAGCCACAACATTAATAATAATTTTCACTAATTCTACACTGAGACACAATATTATAGTAATTATGAGCATACACAAACAAAATTGTAAGTACAACAGCTGACGTGTAAACAGAAATATTTAATTACATCAAGGCTAAAACTAGAAATGGGCAATTAAAAATCGATTTTCTAGTACATCGATAGTTATTGGAAAAATATCGATTATATGATTCGATACTATTACATTGATTATTTTGTTGAAACGATACATTTTGCTCGAACTCTCATTGAATTGATTAAATGTAAATCATCATAATCATTTCAAACTTCCAGGATTCTGCCAGGTCTGGATGTTGACAAAACCTTTCACTTTTCTCTGTCCTGCCACCACCTCTCCTCTTCTTCTGCCTGCCATTATTTTCTTATTCACGTATTCGTAATATATCCTATTATTTTTAACAATACATCATATTTGTGGTATTCCCTTATGTTTACTCATTTTACTGTACTTCTTAAGAAATCTAATATCATCCATACCGTACCCTTCTTACCCCTTATACCATGACGATGTAGATTTCTCAGTTTTTAAGTACAAAACTAAAATAAATAATACAGCTTTATAGTACCGGTATATGTACAATAAAACATGAATTTTGATGTTTAGTGTCATAATTCATATACTAGTTTTCTATAAAAAAAAATAAAGAAATTAAATCGAAGTAAGAGATGCGTCAACTACTTCGTGTTGTTAGTTGGCTTAGACCGTGTCTGTATTCATGCATAACCCATAATCAGTAAGGAATAGTGTATAGAATATAGTTTTTCAATGACAGCGTTTATAAGCCATATATTTGGAATAGTGCACAATGTATAAAGTTTAACTTCTTATACGTTATGAATGAAGTGTAGTGCAGATAATCATTGGACCTAAGATGTATCAGCAAATGAATGAGAATGTGAGGAGAAGCGCTGGCCAATTAAAAGCCAGTATACACATCAGACAAAACTTAGCATATGTGTTTCATGTTTTATGCCTTGTGCACAGACAAGGAAATAACATACACAACTTTACGGGAGATTTGCTGCGCCCATCAAGTCAGGTAGAACTTAAAATATATATCGATAACAACGCTTCCAAATGAGAATTCTTTAAAACAACTCACTTTCAAAATGTTCCTCGTGAGAAAGACAAGCTGAGAGCTAAGAGCTGCTGTCTCTCCGAGTACAATAGCTCAGGTAGCGAGCGGTAATCCCTTACCCCGCTTCAACCACCTTTCATTAACTAAAACTTTTCAAACAATTGAGTGTGTTGGACCCAAATATACAATGCAGTGCATCTACAGTGTTTAAACGTAAGAAGCACACAGTCTTGGAAATGCACTTGTTAATGAATTACTATTTATTTTGTGACCATCTTCTGCGGTTACAATTCTTCAGGATTCACTTTTTCAAAAGATTGGACTGCACATAACTGGGTTATCAGTGTGCGAATCCCAATCAGGTGTACTGAGAGAGTTTTTTTCCTAAAATACTTATATTTCTCCTTAAACGCAAATACTGACACATTTCCCAAAAATTGTACCTTCCTCATTCCTAATCCATTGGAGTAAATACGAAGATAGCTGTAATGGTAAGTAAGGTTGCACAAAATATATCAGTAATTAAAATTAAATACTTATGTTGTAAAGGTCACATTTATTTTTTACATTTGGTTGTCAAATTAATACAAACAAAATATAAACTGATATGCTACTTTATAAACAAACAAAAAAGTTAAGTGCATAGAAAATACAATGAAAATAATCTCCTAAGTATATAATTTATATTGGTAATACCTTCTTATTTTAAACACTGGAAAGATTATATTCAACATTATTTTGTACTGATGTGAGATGTGAGTTAACAAATTTGTTATGAATCATTTTATAATAAAATATAGTCTGTAAATGAAGCTTATCTCCCCAAACGCGCTTTTAGGTTTACACAATGAAAAGACCATAATGTTTGGTCCAATTCCACTCTTCCAAAACCTTCTAGTGTTTGTATGGAAAATTAAATATCTCTTCATTTTAATAAAGGTGAATGGAAATAAATATACATTTTTTTACACTGGAAACTCTTTAAGTATAGGGTTATTTTAATATAATAGAACAATATTTTCATACAATTCATATTTGCAGATTTTCTTAAAAAATAAATATTTATATCACAATAAAATAGAGACTAGTAAAGTGAGTAAAACTGTATAGAGTACAAAGTATATGGGAAAAAAACCAGTCTTAACTATTTCCAAATATTATTTCAATCATAGCTATAGTTATTAAGTGTTTTGTATCAAATTTATCTACTAGAATGTAAAGAAAAAAGTTCAGTTTATGTAGTTTGGACAGGCTTGAAACTAAAACTATAATCACTATTATCCAAAAATCAATACAATAATAATACAGAAATAAGATTTAATAGAAATTTGATTAAAATATGTGTCAAACAAATTTGGACATTGATATATTTATTAATATTCTGGTCTCTTTGATTTCATATACATCGAAATATTTAGCTATAGCATTCTTGCTTTTTGGTGAACATCCAACTGTCATAATTTTGATAGTTCTTTCGTGTACAATCCTAAGATAACCATGGCAATCACAAACCAGTTATGGCAATCAATAAATAAAAAATCTTATAAAGAAAATATTACCTAGTTTACAAACTGAGTGCACAAACGAGCGTAATCACAGGGTGGCCATCACACTCCATTGACAACACGAACTTTACCTAAGCCCGGTCCAAAAAACATGTTTAAAAAAAAGAGCATCATAGTTCACCAAAGAGCATTAAGCAAATAATATACTCTGTTACAGAAACCTGTTGAACATGAAGCATCATGATTTTCAAAAGAGAATCATTGCCACCAAGCTATGTCACCTGAATTAGTTTATTTTAATTGTTATGTCACTCCTAGATATTCGATAATAGCTATGTATTTGTAAATCCAATATGTCTACTTTACGATAGTCTTTAGTTTGTGTATTAATTTACTTTTAATACTTCAAATTTTTTTCCTCTGCCTTTACAAAGTTAGTGTTCTACCATATCAAGTATTTTTAGTTCAGGAAATTTTAGGGGTCCCTCCCATTTCCCAGCAGTAAATTTTCAAATTTCAAACTTTCCAACTTTTATGGTTATGTGGGGTGGTCCTTTAATCAACTAGGCGAATTAAAATTTTCTTTCATGCAAAAAAGTAGATTTTCTTTTGGAAAGATGGCAATTTACTCTCATTTACAAACCCCTCTCTCCCCCTCACCTCCTTTAACTCCCACAGTTCCAATTTGAAATTTTAAGACTTATTTGGTTATTCTATATGATATTTTACGTGCCTACTAAATTTCAACCTAGCGTGGCACCCCCTGAGCTCCGCGCCCTGGGCAGTCGCCCGCCTCGCTCATCCCTTGGGGTAGCCCTGACTATATAATTCATGTTTCTACAAAGCTTTAAATCTTTATCTTTAAATTGACTGTCATAATAACTATTATTCTGGCTTTGTATTTTTACGTAAAATGATTTCGGTTCTAGGCTAAGTAAAAGACAAAGAGAGTGAACAATCGGCAGATAGATGGTATTGCGAAAACAAATTTTTCGAGTTTAGGGAGCATTAATCGTTTATATCTATCAAAATGTTAAAGTATTTAATTCACAACAACAGCATCAGCATGTACACTTTCCACCATTTTTTATTCATACCAAAACTATGCGTGTAAAACAACAGTGTCAACCGAACTCGGATTCGAGTCCACTAGAACTGAGTTGTCTCGTTACAGTACACTCAGGACATACCTAATGAATTAAAAGCTATTTTCAGTTCTGATGTGACCATTTGGAAAGATTTTTAAAAATTGTAAAATTTATAATCCATTAGTGATGGCGTATATCAATGTAACCTTTAAAATAGTTTTTTTTAATCTCACACCTACATTCCAAAATAACCCTTTGCCTCAAATTTTTAAATCCATTCAATTTTTTTTTCTAAAAATATTTTTCTTTTTAAATATACAAAGGGCTAAGGCTTCACTCAAACCTAGACATTATAAAGAGTGAAAATTGCAGTTTTGATTTAAAAGAAGTTCTATTATTACTCTCTTTTCTCTGGAAGTAATAAATATGTTTATTGTATCAACACTTTTCACTCTAGTTTTCTCTACAAAAATACATGGCTGATTACTTTGATCTTTGAAGTTTGAATGCTCTTAAGCCGCCATTTTAGTCTGTAGAAGCTATCATTTTGTTGAGTACTTGTACAATATTTTGATGAATATATTTAGTAATATTGTGAGTTAGTTGTGTTAAAAGGTGATTCAGGTGAGTTTAATCATGTCATCTCACTTTTTATCCAATATTTCACCTTTACTAGCACCATTTTCGAGTATGTTTATTGTTTTAGTAATGTAAAGTAACACCTAGGCCAACTTGTCTCGATGTTGACCTGGCATGGGGGGTGTCCACCCGGTGCCAAACTTAAACTTTAAGGGGTTCATATATATATATTTATTTTGAATTGATACAGGAATCGTTTAGATGACAATATCCCCTGGAATCCCCAATTTGTTGGTTTCAATTTTAAACTTATAAGTGTAAATTATTAGACCTATAATTCATATTAATGTCAGGACAAAATTCTTTAGGCTGCATGGATTTTCATCAATTGGCGATAGTTTCATTTGGTGGGCATATATTTTCCCATGGGTGTCATAAAGGCATGGGTGTATAGTTCTACCATTTGGCGGTTTAACTAGGTAATCGCCTACAGTTTCCTTCTTGTTGCATTTAAAATAACTATTGTAAGGCCTTATATAAAGTAAAATAGACCTATAATTATATTGCATTTTTTAAGCTAATAGTTGTGTTAGTATAAAGTAGGCCTAAACCTATATATTTTGCATTATTTAAGCTAATAGTTGCGTGTTCATTTTGTTTGGATCGTTATAATATAATAAAAAATTCTCAGGCTAATTACACTGTTTATATATATTTACTCTTGTCACTCACTTTCACAATATATTTGATTATTGGTGGTTGGGTGGTTGATGACTCACGGTGGAGTGCACTGGGTGTGGTTTTCCACAGGGGATCTAAATTTATCAATGCTTTTTTCCATCCTCTCACCATAGATACTAATTAGGGAGAATTTCTTCTTAACGTCCTACTTAAATTAAGCCAAACTACCTTCGTCCTTAAATTAAGCCATTAATGGCCTTGGTGTTAAATGTAACATTTAAAATCCAGTGAGATACACCCTTTGTCTACCCTTTGTTTACCCATTAAGGTAGAAAGCCTACCTAATGTAGACTCTAAGCGATATATTCAATTTGGTCATATTTAAAGTTGGGTCTAAATAATTTTTTATAAGTAAAAATATAATTTTTAGTTGTAGGCTTATTTAACATATTTAGTTATATATCTAGATAATTGACCGGCCTCAAAGTTGATAGTGTAACAGATGGACTTGTTATTCTTTAAGTCTAACTTACATAAACTCATTTTTGAACAACCAGACACATCCCCTTTTCTCTTGACCATTTCTCACATATTAGACGCTTTGCTTGAAAACATTTAGTGAAATCCAGACTTTGCCTTAGTAATAACTTTTGAGCTGATTAAACAGAGTTAAAAAATTAGCTTTCTCAATCTTGAATGTTAATATAGGCCTAATGGAAACAGCCAAGCCATTAAGGTAGGGTTGAATGAAGCGTGACTCAAGGTCAGTATTTTTGTAATTTTTACAAGAAATTTTTCTTGGTTGAAATAAATATTGCATCTGTAAATTTATATGAGTTTTAGTTTGCTACACATAATTTCACCATTTCTTGAATAATTTATTTATCATAGGCATATATTGACATGACCATGACTTTTTACTTTGAAAAGTTTTTAATCAAATGGCACTTTGAACGTAACAGATATTGTTGAGACTAGCCTGGTTAAAAATGGTAGTTATATGAAATAGTGAATATAATAAAGACTTGAATATATGAAAAGCACCTTTTAAAATTGATTTGTTGTACATATTTTACTTAGTTCAATGGTCAGAATTTTTTTTTTTTACTATAAAATCTACAGACATACTGGCCTTAGCTTGAGTTCCCTTCTACACCACAAGCACAATACAGTAGCTTACTTGATTCTGGTCCAAGAGGCTTGTGTTTAAATCCCTGCCTGGTACAAAGGTTTTTATTAGTGGTTTTCCGTCCTCTAAGAGACACTTTTCCTTTAAATTCACTCTCCTCGCCAACTGTATTTAAGATTAGTCAGGTTAGGTTGTAAAAAAAACCCAAAAGGTTATTTACTTAGATTTGTACTGTAACTTATACTGTAATATATAATAGGTCTATATATAATTTAAGTATGCTTTGAGAAAATTTAAAATGATGTAGGTTTGGAAGGAATTTTTTAGGTGTATTTTCAGTTTTCAGATGTCAATTGACCCCGGAGAATTAGTACAGGCAGGCCCTCCTCTTTATGAAGTTAGTTCTGGTGACAATACAACCACGTATATCCCGACCACTTCAGCAGGCAGGTAGGCAGAGTTTTTTTAAACATTGTAAATTGACAGTTTTTTGTTTGATGAAAGTGGACTGTCTATGGTCAAAAGGATCAGTATTTGCCTATACCACATAGGCCTAAGTCACATTGAATGGGTGTGTGCTTCAGTTTGGAAGTACTTTAACACCTAGGTACGTAATTCATGTTTATTGAGTGGTTCAACAAATCTGGTCGCTGGTGGCATCAACTAAAATATGTATATTCCGGTAACCGCATAAAAACACAGAAAAATAACACCAAATAGTTTGAATTAGTACCGTAAATTACCGTAACCTAAGTAGCTCCTCCAGTTTTAAAATATATTAGCCTACCAGAGTATTTCTATGTTTTGTCTTTTCAACACAAGAAAAAAGTGGACAGTAAAACCTCACCCTCAAATCATTTATAAAAATTTGGTATGTTTGCTACTTTTGGTTTTTAGAATTATAACTTAAATTTTAGCTCTTTGAACTGGATATCTTATGAGCTATGGCGTCTTAGGGTCAACCTAAAACTCAAATTTTAGGTTGTAAGCATTATTTACCAGTTCTACCTATATTTAGGGAATGATTAAATATGAAAGTTTCTAAAGAGATCCATAGGAATGTTTAAGTGGAATGACCTGTTTAAAATGAAAACACTTTTATAAAAGGTAGGCCTTTTTGCTTAGTGTTGAGATAAAATCGCATAGGCATTGCTTAGATTTTGAAATCAAAGCTAAACAGTTCCAGGTTTTCTAAGTGTCTACCCACATTTTAGAGCAGAGCCAAAATTTGATGCATACATAGGCCTAATCTTTAATAATCACTCCATTTTGTTACTAAGAAAATTAATTACATTTTGTTTCTCATGTCAGGCTTAACAAGTAGGCTAAATATTATTTAGATTATGCTCGCCCAGTAAAGATTTTGAACAGTAAAAATAGAACTAAAAAAATTGGTGGATCTTCCTCAAAATTTTATTAAAGATGGAATAATAAAATATATAAATCTAATCAATAGTAGGGTGACCTAACCAAATCCATGCAAACTTAGCTCTTTTCTTCGGTAGCACAATGTAGCCATGCATGTAACACACTTTCGGCTTTCACATACATTTAATCTTGTGCACAGTATTTCTTAGATGTTGTTTGAACTAACCTTGCACGCAGAAAGCTTTTCCAATCATGACACAATCTTATCTTGCACGAGGCATGCTTTTCTGGTTACTAAATTTGCATATATCAGCCCTCTAAGTGTTTCTAGTGTAAGTTCCTGAGTCACAAAAATGTACATTGCCATTTCACCATGAATGCTGCTAAATTTTTATGCAACCAAGACAAAACAACACAAAACTTATCAGGTTACTTCTGGATCCACCCTAAACCCTCAGTTAAGGGTGTGCGAAGTTTCAAAACTTTGGCTTTTCCTTAAAAAACAAATATCAACTTTGACTTTGCTCTGAAACAAATATCAGCTACAAGTTTGCCTTGAAACAAATATCAGATACAACTTTGCCTTGAAACAAATATCAACTTTGACTTTGCTCTGAAACAAATATCAACTTTGACTTTGCTCTGAAACAAATATCAGCTACAACTTTGCTCTGAAACAAATATCAGCTACAACTTTGCCTTGAAACAAATATCAGCTACAACTTTGCCTTGAAACAAATATCAGCTACAACTTTGCCTTGAAACAAATATCAGCTTTGACTTTGTTTCGAAAAAATATCAACTACAACTTTGCTTTGAAACATATATCAACTTTGATTTTGTTTTGAAACGATTATCAACTACAACTTTGCTTTGAAACAAATATCAGCTTTGGATCTGCTTTGAAGCAAATATCAGCTTCGGCTCTGCTTCAAAACAAATGTCAACTTCGATTTTTCTTTGAAACAAATATCAGCTTCGACTTCGCCAAAAAAAATTCCGGCTTTGAAGCTTCACCAATAAAAATATTAACAAATTAAATACTCAATTTATGGTTAATTATTTCCTTCACAAACTGTTGTGTACACTATAGATATGAAAAAAATCTGAAATAATTTAATAGTAGTTTGTGATAAGTTAATAACTTGATTTACCAGAACACAACGAAATATTTCAAACATTTGGGCAATAAAAACTTTTTCAAGTAATTTTAGTGCACTTTTACTAATAGCAACAATATAATATTTTTTCAAGAGCAAAACAAATTAACAAAAAAAAATTCTAACTTCGATTTGGCTTCGAGAATACACATATACTTAAATACACTTATGTACTAACTGCGCTAATGGGCTAGGGATGAAGAAGGTTGAATTTAGAGAAAGTGTACTCACATTTGTTTTGCGAGAAAGTGGGAAACCTTATGAAAAACCACCCTCAATACATCTGACCAGGATTGAATCACGATCTCCCCATCATTGGCAGTCTAGTCTCTTGCGAGAGTAGCACCCTATATCATACGGCCACTAGAATGGGTCTAGCTATATTAGTTTAAACTAGGGATGGAACCATTTACTCCTCAAAGCCTTAAGGATAACGAAAGAGGGCTTAAACAGAGCAGTGCCCTGTAACTATTACTGTTCAACCTAGTAATGAACGACATTATAGCTAAGATCCAGGAAGACAACAAGGAAGAAAAACTACAGCCTTTGCTGATATCATGTTTGCAAAGGAAACTAGAGAATTATAATAAAGTAGTGAAAGACTAAAAATGTAAATAGGCAACGCCACCCTGCAAGAAATATTCAAATATTTAGGAATTGAAATACATAGGGAAGGAAAAGCTGGTCGTAAGATAACAATCAGAATACAACAGGCAGGAAAATTCTACCAGACAATAAGGAACTTAATTAGGGGTAAGACCCGTCTCAGTGGCGGCCGCGTGGTCTACTCTCGCAGTAGACTAAACTATCGATGACGAGAAGATCGAGGTTTGAATCTCGGTCAGGTGTACTGAGGGTGGTTTTCCCTAGATAGTTTTCCACTCTTCCTCCACACAAATGCAGGTATACTTCCTTTGAATATAACCTTCCTAATCCCTAAAACCATCAGCGTAATTAGTACATGAACGTATAACTCGAGCAAGTAGTAAAACGCGGTGGTAAAAAAAAATCTTGGGTAAGGAAGTATCTAAGAATTGTAAGATCACTATATTTAAGACATACTTCCTACAGATATTACTGAATGGAGCAAAGACTCGGACAATGTTAACAAAATATGTGGGCAGAGTGCAGGCATCAGAGATGACATTTTTAAGAAGCAGTGAGGGAAACACAAAAAGAGACAGGATTAGAAATGAAGAGATAAAAGAAAGCAATGGTGTTAGGCCAGCCCAAGATACAATTGAGAGAGACAGACAAGAATGGTTTGGTCATGTAAAGAGGATGGAAACCGTAAGAATTCATAGAAAAGCACCAAAGGAGATTAGTGAGATCAGAATCAAAGGGAGATCAAGAACACAAATGAACTAAGTGAAGGAGGATGTGTCAATAAGACAGCCGGGAGGAATGGAGGGATTGGACGAGATAGAGAGGCTTTGGCTCGCAGCTAACTCGATAGGATGTCGACAACGGCCCATTATGGTGATGATTTAGGAATGGGATTGGATTATTTACTGACATATTTCAACATTATAATTGGGGAGGCAGAGGGGGCCACAGTGGGCACAATTTATGAAAATTAATCCATCATTCTTAAGATGTGTTACATTTAAACGCATCAAACTTTCATATTATTATTATTATTATTTTTTTTTTTTCAAAACAGTTTAAATTAAATACTTCCTAGTGGTGTAGCCTGTATAAATTTATTTAAAAAAATGCATTGATTACACTTATCTCTACAACACCATATTGAATTTTTCGGTGATTTTTAAGGTGCCCTAATTCAAAATCCAATTAAACCAAGGAGCTAATATTTTGAATGATATCATTCAGTAGTTCAAGCATTGAATAAAATGTTATATAAAACCTAGAAAGTCTAGTCATTTTTCTAATAGTTTTTTCATATTGTATGTATTAGACTAAAATTTGCTAATCTCATCTAAAAGATTAATCCCACTTTTATAGTGATTTTATTTTTTATTTTTAACACCGTACACAGCTTTATTTTTAAAATAAAATTAGTGATTTAAAAAAAAAATGTTCTGTTGATTTAAGTAACTACTTAACAGAGAGTTTAGGGTGATCTGGCGATTTAGGGGTAAGGTGACAGCCTTCTGTGCTGGGAGGTCCGGGGTTCAATCCTCGGTCCCGGAATAGATTTATCTGATTGCCGAACCCTTCCTTCACCTCTGGCAAGACGTGTATTATCACAACTTGTGAATGTGTGGAATGCCAGGCCTCCACCGTGGTTCGGATCTCACGTTAAACTGTAGATCCTCCATTTCTTCTCACAATCACCCTACCATTACACATTAGCATAAGTGCATATAAACTGAATGGGTAGTAAGACACGGTAATAATAATAATAATAATAACAATAATAATAATAACAATAACAACAACAGAGAATTGAATTGAGGGATATTTGTTTTGTTGTTCCAAGTAGTGTTATTTGTTTGCAGTGTTGGTTTCATGGTGATGTCGTACCCGGGCCGCCCTCCTATGGTCCCTGGGATGCCTCCCATGCCTCCAACCATGGGCATGCAGTACATGCAACTTGGGGGTAAGTTACAGTCGCATACTAGTACTGTATGATCTCAATATCACGATGAGGAGACATCTTAAGAGTTTTGAAATCTTATCTCAATTTTAAAACATAAATTAATACATGAATAGCATTTTTTGTACATCTACGTAATCTTGTTTCATATTCTAAAACTTTGTCAGTTAACATAAGACCATTAGGATACAAATTATTTTACTTATTCTATGGCATTAGGAACCTGAAAGTTCATGCCACACTTACAAAAGTAGGCTACCTATCCCTCTCTTGAGCTAGTTGTATCCAATCTACCTCATTACACCCTATCCCTATCCTGAGCTAGTTCTATCCAGTCCACCATGGTATCTTCCCATTGGGTTTGCCAATCAGTACTAGATTCTCCCATTCACGCTGCAAGTCCTGTCTATTCTAATCTTTAAGACTTGATTATCCTAACAATGTATTGTGGCGAGTACATGGTATGTAACTCATCATTATCTAACCTCCTCCACTCACCTGTAGCCACATCTCTTTTTGGAGCAAATATCGTCTTAAGCATATTATTTTTCTATATAAAAATATATACTGTTTTGTTTTTTAGGTCACCCACAACTGATGCCAACAGTGATGTCAATGCCACCTCACGTAAGTCAAAAAGGCCTACTTTTAGAGGCTGATATCGATAAAATAAATAATTTTGTTAGAGTAGTTTATTTACCATTAAAATAATGACACACAAATATAAAGAAAAGGGAGCCTATATAATAAAGCCTAATTGATATTTCCCGACTTACAGATGATCCCGGGCCCCCCCTTGCCTCCCATGCCTCCAATGCGGCAGTTTCGACCCCACCCTAACCACAACATGCATCACAACAACAGTGGTGGGGGTGGTGGAGGTGGCAATATTCGGCCCAACTCGTTCACCAAGCGTCAGCAAGAACCTTCCGGACCCCCTGTCACTGTATTTGTAGGGAATATTACGGAGAGGGCTCCAGACGCCATGATCCGGCACATCCTGTCCGCCTGTGGTCATGTCGTCTCCTGGAAGAGGGTGCAAGGTAACATTCTCATTTGAAAGCTTCCCTTAGCAGAGTGATTAAAGGTCTAAGCACTGAGACTTTAAAATCTCATTCGAATTGTGACTTTTTCCCATTGTATGATGATTCAAAACAGGGAAAGAACTGTTGTCATTTGAATGAAATTTATTGTTTCGGCCTCCACCTCGATGGTCTTGGTTAAAGTGCTCGCTTCATGACCCGATGTTCATTGTTTCAAGCCCATCCAAGGTCGACGGATTTTTCTTGGGTCAATAAAAATCCATAGCACAACTTCCTTCAGAGGAGAAGTAAAGCTGTCGGTCTCATGTAAATTAACCCTGGAAACTATGTGAAAATACCTTTCCGGCACATCTTTTAATGCAACGTTTATAAACTGCTTGTTAGAATGGTGCGACTTGCCACCTATATACTTACCTCTAGAGGCCTGGATTTGTGATGAATAAAATGATTGGATCACATTAAATAAATATTTGGATCTCGGTATTAAAATTCTATAGATAAAAGGCATTTTTGCGATTAAAAATGGTAACAAAAATCTACCCAAACTTAAGTGGTATAAGTGATATGAATATAAAAGTTATGGTTAAATTTTAAATATTTGCCCTTGGTCACAATTTGACTGTTTTTATAGCCACATCAAGCACATATTTAACTTCTTTACCAATGGTTTTTGGGAGTTGGGATTATTTGGTCTGGAATGGAAACTTTGATTTGTTATAAGAAAATTAAAATAGTGCAACTGGTAAAAATTTTATGAAAATTTCAGTCAAATAACAATGTCGTCTACTACTTAATAAAAAGTGAATGGCTTGTGTGGATTATTTTAATTAAAATTGACCTACTTGACCATTACTCACACATAAAAGGCCTTGAAGTGACCAATTTCTTGATAATATTAAATTTAGTTTTATTTTGTATGAATGTAATTTCAAAAATGTTAACTTTAAGAATATTTTGATATTAATTCTAACTTGCTAAGTAAAAGTTTATAAGGTAAACGAAGAAAGGAAACTTTGGAAAGTGTCTAGAGAAAAAATAATTAATATGGTAGGCCATATGCTGAGATATGATAGTTTGACGAAGACAATTATAGAAATATATGTGAAAGGGATAAATTCAATATGAAGACCAAGACTGGAGTACATGAATCAGATAGCGAATGATGTTGGCAAAAGAAGGTACAAAGATGTAAAAATTTGGCTCAGGACAGGAAAAAGGGGAGAGCTGCATCAAACCAATCACAATATTGATGACCTGATGAAGACGATGTCAATATTTAATTATACTTTTATTCTTTGAAAGGAAGATTGATAGGCAAGTCAACTTCTATATGTGTTACAGTAATAATATTTTCGTAAAATTTGCAGATGTAACACATATTTTGATAAAAATTAAGAAATTCGATTAAAGTGGGATGTGCTGCTGAGCGTCCCAAGCTGTATTTCTTTGTCTTGTATTCTTGATAGTGATAGACTGAGCTTTCTCCGCAATTTATGGGGCTTAGGCATAGTGGATAGTAACAATTTAAAGGTGTCGTGCGAATGAAACAATTTCATGTAGTTCTGAATCCGCAGGTGTTCCCAAATGCTGAGTGTTGACATGTTGGATAGCTACTTGAGACTTGCCTATGACTTATTAATTAGGAATGTGCAAAAACAACTTTTTTAATTTTAAACAGGAATATAAAAAAGTAATTAAACGCGAGAACAAGACGAGAAATCTTCCTTTGAAAGTACAAAAATGTAAATTACTATGTTTATTAAAGTAGATATATTATATAACATTTTAGAAAACGTGTCAACCTATCTTTTAGACTTTTCATCAACTCGTTTATGGTCTAGTTGATGATGCGTTATTAATTGTATATAAATGTTCATATCTGACAATATGTTTTTCACCAGAAGTATAATTAAATGATACATTATGACTTGTAATTTCACATAATACATCTACCAATTTAGCAACGTTTAATCTATAAATTTAATTTTTATATATATTTCTAGAGCAATTTATCTAAGTCTTAACATTTAATATATATTATATAGTTTATAGTGATCCATTGGACATTTGGGCTGGCACTTGCTTTTATAGTTCATACAAACACTTAAGATACATACACATTTTAAATTAGCAATTAATAAAATGGTGATAGTTAAAATGTATACCATTTTCAATATTATTTTGTAGTGTAACAGCCTATTCTACACTTAATCTCAGTTGGTAACGTGTCTGTCTAGTGAAATAAGAATACCGGATTCAATTCCTAGCATAGCTTAAAATTTAGCAGGGGTGAAATGTGGGTTTACCCTTTCACAGTGATGAATTAACAGCCGGGGACTGGATGCCGTGCCTGTCCTTGTCTTAAGTTAGAGATTATAAGGCATATGAAGCTACGATAGGCCTAGCCAGCCAGTAGTGGAAAAATATATTGCTTGAATAAAAAACTTACCTACACCACAGGCTGGAAACAATAATGGATGCAAAGTAAAGTGTAACAGTCTATAATATTAAGGTTTGATATTGAAAAAACAATATTTATAACCAAAAGTCAAAACATTTCTTAATCAAGGCTGATTTAGGAGGAAACATGCTGACTATTTTCATACCTGTGTACCGGAGGTACAACTTCATTGTACTATAGGGTTACAAGGAAAATTGTTTACAGTTAGAAAGTCAAAATAATAACAATAATAGGTTTAATATAACAGAAAAATTAAAGGAATGTTTGATTACAAAAAATATACAAGAAAGTAAGTTAAAAGATCCAAACTGAAACTGTCTTGTGACGTCAAGGGTGAACGACTGTTCTAGGCGGCAAGATCAAATGCCGTAGGCTTGAAGAGCAATGTTCAGTAACAATACAGCTGGACTGGCACCAGGCTACCGTCAGGTGATTCTAAAAGAAAAACAGTGAGGTAATTATCACCGAACGTTAACAGGAAATCATATACCTATTGTATTTTTAACACATTTGTAATTTTAAGTTTGCTTGATTGGGACTTAAGAAAAGTCCTTAAGAGACATAGTATAAAGTCATCGCTACAGAAAAGTTAGTTGATAGCATTGGTAGATGGCTAACAAACAGGCGTCGACACAAAATAGTACTATGGCCGGTCCTTTCCCTGTTGGTACTGCCAGAGCATTCAATAGTACATATATTAAGTGACCCGCTACCTGGGGTACCACACTAATTTAATCCGTACTACATACTGATAATCAGACAAGAGATGCAAAAAGGGGCAAAGAGAAAAAAGGGTATTATCTGTGCAGACCCCATCTGGAAACTAGCGGAGTTCCGCGCTTTACCCACTCAAGGTAATACCACACGGGAAGCGTGGCAACAAGAATGAATCAAGACATTGAACACACAGACCCAACAGGGTCCTGAAAACAGGATAGACAACCTGGTTGCAGCCATACAAAATTATAACAGGTGTGTAGTCTTATGGACTCAACAGAGAACTAAAGTGCTAGTGGGGAATGGCAACCATTTGGACAAAGTCCTTATTACATCTGGAGCGTAAGGCTCCTATTTTGAAGCTGTATCATAAAGACATAGAAAAAGATATGTAGTCAAGCTTTCTGCCTAAATAAAATTAAGTCTGCTTGACATAATAAAAAAACTCTGTCACTCTGACTGAAACAAGAAATCTAAATAAACATAACAGTCGCCTCGACTGTATTATGTCTGAAGGACATAATTCTGATACACAAAAAGTCTGTAGGACTTGTCTAGTCTTCACACTAGACCCAAAAGTCAGATTGACTTATTAACATCGCCTCTATACTTAGAAAATCGAAGAGGATTCTCCTCGGCGGCGCGGCGGTGAATCCCATGCCCAATACTCCATGGCCACTGGTTCCTTCGTAGAGAGAGGTAGCAGAGGTTCCTTCTTCGCCAAAGCGAGGTGATCAGAATACTGTGTCGTGAATCTGAAAGGCACTTATTTTATACCCTTTCTCTGACTAGAATGACACACAACAAAAAGAAATAGAAAGGTCGTGAATGCACAGGTGAAAAGGAGGGGGGGGGNCTCAGTTGAGTTCTTTTCCATCTCCAGTGTTGTAGCGAGCAGATGTGTTTTGGAAGCACCCTGTCGCCATACTTATTGAATATTATGCTTGAAGGCATGTTGGCGGTATCCAATCCCATCCAGTCACGGTGAGTAAGTTTTGAAGCATATTATTACTAAATATTTCAAATCTAATTCTCTTCTTCAGGTTCTGCTATTATATTTATCACAATTTAGTATTTTTATGCAACCACGTGTCCATTTTACATACTCTTAGTATTTTCTTTTGGAGATATCGTGACTATATCCAACTCCATCGAGTCATGAAAGGTGGATCTTGAAGTATATTAATTATCTCCTTTAGATTTTGCCAATATAATTATAATTTCGTATTTTTACGTAGCCTAAAAGTGTAGCTGTCAACTTTACAAGATTGACATGCTACATCTCTATACAGCATTATTAGAAATAGGGGTGTATCGATGCAGATACTGATGAATCGTTATCGGGCGATTATTAGTGCATCGGCAATTAATAGTGATCAGCTATTATTGGATCGATTAATCGGTTTTTTTAAAGAAGAATTTAAATCAAAATTTTCTAGTTAGGAGTTTAGTGATCAAAAATCGCAAGAAACACTTATACAAACATTTCATCTGGGTTGCGGTCTATTCAAAGATTAAATAATCAAATAAAGAAATATAAGTTCATGCATTGATAAGTCTAACAATCAAGTTCCAACTTTCGCCGGCTATGCATAAACTATATTTTTGTATGCATACAATCTTTTTGTATTAATTACATCAACTGTACATTCTCTTAAACATGTTTTCCAATAGTTATTAATAAATATTTGATAATCAGCATTTATCGATTTAAATAATCATAACATGAACGGTTATTAGAAATAATATATTCTCTGGTTTGTAAATTTCTTAGGGCAGTTATTTGCTTTTACTTTACTTCACTTTTTTTTTATTAATTTTAACTTTCAAGATATCAAGATTTTTTTTTCTTCACGTGATTGAGATATTTTCGAGTATTGCACATCCCTATTAATAAAAAATGCAAAGTTATAAAAATATTCAGATTTCCTCACTAAACTAACCTTACATTAAGGAGTTGAATTTAACATTGATATAAAGGAAATTTGAAAACCAGTTTAAATAAGAGTTCATTTGTTTCTAAGAGGTGAGAAAATCAATATCAATTCAATATTATCATCATGTTTTATTATTATGTTATTAAAAATAAATAATCCCTGGTATGGGTGTGCAAAGTCCACTTTTTTTAAATAATAGGCAAACTAGAATCAAATATTTAAAATTTGCTCTTCAGCTGAATCAAAGTTCGAATATTTTTTGTTAATTCCTTTATGATTGAAAAAAAATACCTTATTTTGATCATTTATATTACTTATCCACTAAAATTACATGGAAAATAGTTTATTATTAAATTTTTTATATAATATTTTGTTCAGATAATCTGATAAATCCCATCATGCAATTCAACTACTTTAATTTTTGTTTCTATAGGAATATTAATTTTTAATGTAAATAACAGTTCAAAATGGGATTAATTGACCATAAATTGAGTATTTTAGTTCTCAATATGTTTTATTGACCGATACTTTGTAGTAATTGTTGAAGCTTAAATATTTTTTGAAGTGAAGTCAAAGCTGACATTTTTTTCAAAGCCCAGTTGAAGTTTTGAAGCTCTGCACACCCTTACACCCTAGTAAACCTGCAAACTATTTCTACTTTGTTTCACCTAAAGTAGTGTCCAGATTACTATATAAGTGCGATAAGGTTTTCACACACTCAAGGGTAGGTTTTACTAATGTCAACTCTATTTTTTTTCCATGGAACACTAATTTAATACCTGTGTTTCAGCGTTTGGTTTTTGTGAGTATGGTAGCCCAGATTCCG
Source organism: Timema bartmani (assembly GCA_902151455.1). NCBI lineage: Eukaryota > Metazoa > Arthropoda > Insecta > Phasmatodea > Timematidae > Timema > Timema bartmani. The sequence goes on from CABFWB010000201.1 coordinate 249,166, forward strand.
GTTTGAGGGCAATACGTTTACTTCACGACATGCAAGTCGGAGATAAACAGTTGGTTGTCAAGGTCGATGCCAAGACTAAAACGATCTTGGATGAGTACAAAGGTAAGTGACCAAAGAACATGCCTGTAACATAGTATTTTTAGCACCACATCCTACTAACTGTTCAGGTACGCATATGTACTAATTACACTGATGTGTTAAGGATGAATAAGGTTGAATTTAGAGGAAGTGTACCCACATTTGTGTGAAGAGAGGGTGGAAAACCACTATAGGAAACCGCACCCTAAATATACCCAACCACGATTGAACCCTGATTTCCCTGTCATCGGTAATCTATTGCGAGAGTGATGCCTTAGACCATGCGGCCACTGAAGTGGGTGGTTTGTGTTTTTTTAATCCTGATAGTTTTATTGCTTTAGTTATAAGTTTTTAAGTGAGATTTATATAGTTAAAAAATTAGAGATGGGTTGGATCCACTATTCTTCAAATCTGAATCTCTAATCCTATTTTCTTGAATCCTCGAATATCCTTACCGATATGAGAGTCCCATCCCTATAAAAACTAGAGCTTGTTTAAATGTACAGCTCAAAGTTTTGATCCTTGATTTTTCTAGCGGAGCGTCGTCGCAAGTTGAAGGGTCGATCGCCGCTGCAGGATGAAACACCAGACGAGGAGGACTACATGGATGACATGATGAAGCACACGGATAAGATGGCTATAGATCGTATCATGCTGACTATGGAGGACTACGAGTCTGACATGACCAACTTCTCTAGTCCTTCTCAGACGAGGAGGCAGAGAGGAGGTGAGTTTGTTTGGTCCTAACCCTACTTACCTACTTTATGACATTAGGAACTTGGAAGTTAATTGCCGCACTTACAAAAGTATGCCACCTATCCCTATCTAGAGCTAGCTCTATCCATTCCACCTCATCACAAACTATTTCTCACAGGTCCACTCTAATGTTATCCTCCCATCTGCTTATAGGTCTTTCCACTGGTCTATTACCATTGAGTTTAAAATGTATTTCCCAAAGGTTAATATCTAATTTATTATGTCTTTTTTTTTGTTTTTTTTGTGTGCAGATAGTGAAGATAGAAAGATCTCCCGTACACAAGAAAAGTTAATCAAACTGAGTCAAGCGCAAGGCGAACAGCAAGATCCTCCACCATCAGACGCTAGTGTGGTAAGCTGGGCTGGCCTAAGCTATATTTATCCAGTATTTAATATAAGCCTTTTATCCTAAGCATCATTATAATTATTGAACAGGTTCATAAATCTGTTGAATTTTTTCTAAAATATAAAATTAACTATGATTATTGTGTAATATTTAAAGGTGCTATTTTTCTAGTTAAGTAGGTTTGTGATTTATAATTATTTATCAAAGTGGAATTTGTGAGTTAATGTGTGTATTTTTATATCAGTATCTTTAATAATAATAATAATAATAATAATAATAATAATAATAATAATAATAATAATAACATCTTATTTAAAGTGACCTATATCTTATATAGTAGATTTATTTTTTGTTTTCTTAATTTTTTAAATGTCTTGGTTTTTTAAGTGAAAATTTGGAGTTGTTCCAGCTTATAAAAATACATTATAGGAACCCTAATCTAAGAGAAACTAGGAAAGTGGAGGTCATAGATATGAAGTTTGTGAGGAGCATGTTAGCTGTCACGAGGAGAAACAAGATTAGGAATGAAGTTATCCGGGAAAGAGTGGGGATACAAGGAGTACATGAAATAGTAGAGGAAGCAAGAATGAGATGGTATGGGCGTGTAATTAGGATGGAAAAAGAGAGGATGCCAAAGAAAATGTTGGAAATGAAGTATGTAGAAAAAAGACTGCAAGGGAAGCCAATAAAGATATGGGAGGAGTAGATAACTGTGTGTGTTCAATCGAGAGGAGGAGAATGGAAGACATTAAAGGAGGAATAGTGGTGGAAGGATAGAGGAAGATGGAGGCATTTTAGTAAACTGAACTGGCCACAGGCTGGAAACGATGATGATTTACTAAGCGCTGTTTAAACTTGGCAAAGTTAATTAAAAATAGATAAACCTTGACAGTCCTATTTGTGTCTACAATATATGAGACAATATGGCTGCCAAACCTAATTACCAAATATTCAAAAGTTTTTTAATTGCATGGTTAGTGTTTGTATATTTTTTATTTACAGGTGATTTCATTGTAGTAATAATAATAATAATAATAATAATAATAATAATAATAATATTTAGCACCGCGTCTTACTACCCGTTCGGGTTATACACTTAAGTACTAATTACGCTAATGGATTAGGAATTGGGAAGGTTAAATTTAGAGAAAGTGAACCCGCATTTGCGTGGAGGGAGAGTGGAAAACCATGTAGGAAAAACCACCCCCAGTTCACCCGATCGAGATTCGAACCCCAATCTCCCCGTCCTCGGCGGCCGAGCTCAACGCGACTAGCGCGTTAGCCAACTACGCCACCGAGGCGGGTTTCATTGTAGCACAAATAATTTACCTTTTTATTTCAAATTGATCTAACTTTAAGTATAAATATTGTTTTTTTCTCTGAAGGGGCTGAAAATTAGGACTGCTGCCTATTTTGGGTCAATATGGTAATAACTAAATACAATAAACTAGGGTTGTGTGAAGTTCACTTTGTCAATTGAAACAAACTTAAATTGAATACATTTAATATTCTCGAAGCTGAATCTAATATTGAATATTTTTGGTTGAGCTATGCTTGAAAAAATATTATATAATGCTAAATTGTACAACTTTATGCACTACAATCACTTAGAAAAGATTTTACTGCCCAATTTCTTTTGTATTTTGTTCTAATCTAATAAATCAAATTATTATTCTAAGATGCATTTCAATTTAAAAAAAAATTCATATGATTATCTATTTGCAGCAGCTAAGAATGGTAGTATTTTAACATAAATGATTGGAATATTTTAGCTCTCGGTGTTTTTATTGGCTAAACTTCATAATAATTGTTGAAGCTGGACATTTGTTCGATGTAAAGTCGAAACTAAAGAAGAAACCAAAAAACACGTTTCCTGTGTTTCTCCTTTATGTTATTCCTTTTACATATTTCTATCAAGTCTTCTACCATTCTTTACAAATTTCCTTTTTCTCCCGTGTGTGTTTTTTTTAGTTTCCTTTTTTTAGGAAGTTGTGTTGCGCATTTCACACTCCCTCCTGATGAATTCCTTTAGAATGAAACCTAGGTCAGGGAATTTGGCGGTAAGAATTGATTTTCTTCAAGAGGCAGCCATCACCTCTTTGTCCATTTACAGCTATGTAAAATATGTTTTTCTTTTCATTTTAACTAAGTTTTGTGGTGACCTGGCGGTCTAGGGGTAAAGTGTTGGACTGGACTTCTGTGCTGGGGGTCCGGGGTTTAATCCTCGGTCCCGGCACAGATTTATCTGATTGCCAAACCCTTCCTTCACCTCTGACAAGGCGTGTATTAATCACAACTTGTGAATGTGTGGAATGCCAGGCCTCCACCGTGGCTAGGATCACACGTTAAACTGTAGGTCCTCCATTTCATCTCCCAACCACCCCAACGTTACACATTAGCGTAAGTGCGTGTAACCCGAACAGGTAGTAAGACGTGGTGCTGATAATAACTAAGTTTTGAAAAAAAATTCTCCCTTTGACAATTCGCCAATAAAAATATTGTCTGCTAAAATATTCTATATTCAATTATTGCCATTCTGAGCTGTTATATACATATACATCAATATTCATTTGGAAAAAATATGAAGAAATTGAATCGTAGGTTGTGATATTAACTTAATTTATCAAAATATTACAAATATTTGTTCAATAAAACACGTTTCTAATAATTTTAGTGCATTAAGTTATGTAAAGAAATTCAAGCTAATACTTTTAAAGCATTAAACAACTAAGAAGAAATATTTCAATTTTGATTTTGCTCCGAGCATATTTCTTATATTCAATTTGAGTTCACTTCGATTTTAAAAAGTAGACTTTGCACTCCTCTACTTATTTTCATTGTGACCAATTCTTTATTATTTTCTTGGCATTGTTTTAGCTTGAAGATGTTGATATAGAAGAAGGTAAACGAGATTTGATCACTCGGGAGATTGGCAAGTTTCGAGAGATTATGAAGGTAATTACATATATTCCTTGCATCTCTTCTAAGTTCCAACTTGTTTATACAATTGGTGTTGTTATTATTACTACTTTCTTAGTGATTACCTTGTCCACGCTACCTGTTTGTTATATGCTTTTTGGGGAGTTTGTTTGACTGTTTCACACACAACCATGGGGTGATCGTTTTGTTTTTTTTATAAATTTGATACTTAGATTAATTAATGACTAATTTGAATAGCTATGATTCAGTTTCTGGAAGTGGGCATTTAAAATTTGATTTTTAAGGTCATAAAAATTTCTAAAACACATGATCAATTTATTTTGTGAATAGCTTATCTACTAGTTATATTCATATACCTTTATAAAAGTGCAAATTATATTAAAGAGATTGTGAGAAGTTATTAAAGCAGTTAAAATAGTGACAAAAATTTTAAAATATGCCAAATAAAAAAAGTAAGGTAAATTTATTAAATCTAAAAAATGCTTTAATGAATAATTATATATTTCATGTTCATAATATAGAATTATTATTTTTAACCAAAATTTATTTCAATACACCTAAAACTTTTAACAATAAAATCATTTACTTAAAAATATATATTTTTCTATGTTATTTCATAATAATATAAAACAAGCTTAATCAAAGATTTTATTTGAAAACTTTTACTAAATTTACAAAATAAAAAAGCCATTTCAAAGGTGTTCTTGGCACTTTCGTTGATATGAGTTTACAAAAAATTTTAGTGAGAGGAACACATTCAAATAGACAAAAGAAAGCTTGTAGAATTTTGTCATAACTTTAGGGCCAAGTGGCCAAGGCAATGCAGGGTTTGGTATTTGTTTTTATATTGCGTGAATTGTTGGTAGAGGGAGAAGGGGAATTAGCATAGCGTAGCGTGGATAGGAGTCGTGCAAGAGTTCCGAATATGACCATTATTGTCGTACTTCCTCACTCAAACCTAGGCAGCCGGCGGGGAAGTGTTAACTGCATCGAGTGTTGGGTTCGCAGCAGGCCGATCTCGTGGCCTTGTTTAAGTGCAAAGCGCCTAGTGGTGGTGAGTATAGACAATGACCATCGTGACAAATCTGGACTGCTAGGGCATAGTGCACTTGGACGAATGCCATAGAACACGTTAATTTCCTTGTACCGTTCGTTATTGGTTGATAATAAGCTGGGCATTATTTTGTTTACTCGTAAATACGTTTAAAAGAAAATTATAGAAAGTTGAAGACATTTTCAATGTATATGTAGGGATGTAGTATTTAGGACCGGTTACATTTAAGCATTGAGTCAATTTATTGTCAACAGTTTGAACGGAAACCCCTTTTTTGGGCTTGTTACTCCAGAATGCATTAGTGCACCGAAGAATTCTTATTTGAGTCACATCTTTATGGTTGGTTAAGGGGTAAGTGAGACTTAAATTTTCACCAATATTATCTTTGCAAATTTTATCAGCTTCCATAGTAGTCTAAAATTAAGTCTCTTTAATTTAACGCAGAATTGGTTCCTAGGTAAGAGAATACTTGGGTTAAAAACTATGTTCTAATATGAATAAAAGGCCTATTTTATTTTATGCATATTAAAGATTTGAAAATATCATTAGTTTAAATTGTTTAAATAGCTAGTTTTTTTGATTTTCAATGACTATGATTAATTATATATTATAAAATAATGCTGACCTAAAAAGAATGCTTGAAAATATTAATTTTTTCTTTAGGAATTTATGGTTCATAGGTATAAAGTAATAAATAACTTCATTAACCCTGCTAACTCTTGTTATAACCAATGGGAGGAATATTATGCTTGGGACATAACTTTGAAGGAAATAAACCTCAAAGTTTCTGGAGAATAATATTGCGTGGCAAAAAAAAAGTCTGGGCTATGTAAATTAGATTATTAATCTGAATCCATAAAGTCCCATTTTAAATCGACTAAAACCTCAAATCGTGAAAACTTGTCATTATTATGGTTGAAAGATACCCAAATACCTATAAATGTTTTTAATATTCACCATTAACGATCTTTCACTTTGCCTGATTTGGACATCTTCATATACCAGTACTAGGTTCACACGACTTAAATGATGTATGAAATTACAAAATGTAAGAGGTAAGCTTCAAACTTAACAAACTGTCTAAAAAGGTTTCCAATATGTAGAAATCTCTTTCGTAGAGTTGGGCTAGGTCCACTATTTTATGAATCCGAATCTCCAATTTAACTTTAGAATCCCGAATCTGAATCTTGGAAAAAATTATGAACATAAGAAGAAAAATGAAATATAAATATAAAAGAAAATACAAATAGTAACTAAATGTTAACATTCTTTCAGATAATTCGATCATTATAACATTCGTACATTCATTTAAGTGTTAAATTACTGGTTTGGAGCCTGGTTGTTAAGTTCATCCTATAACTATAGTTGGTTATAAATCACCAATTAGCAGTATTAGAGCTCTAAATCAAATTTCACTTAAAAAAACAAAACAAAAATCTTAAAGATTTCCATCTCAAATATCCTTAAAGGTTCAAGGAATCCGAGGGTCCCATGCCTTCATTTTTTGTGATGTGAAATAATTGCCTATGTGGTGAATTTGAGGGTTTTTTGTTTAAAAAATTTATGAAATTGGGTAAAAGATTTTAGATAAACTATAATTTTACTTATAGTTTACTTTTATACAATCCTAAATGATTACCAAAGTAGGCCATTCTCATTAATTGGTACGGTAAAATGAAATCTTAATATAAATCTGTTTTTTTAAACATATAAAATAGATTTTATATAAAAGAAACGCTTTAGCATATAAAGACAATTTTATCATTACTTACATTTAGCATTTTTGCTGTGCAAAAAAATTTGTAACATTGACAAAATCATTAGAAAACTGACAAAATTCAATGAACATTCTTAAAATAAACATGTGAATAACCGTTTCACATTGTTTTACTTTGGTTACTGTCACAAAAAAAACTGTGCTATAAGAAAATATGACCACTTGAGGGTACCTTGTATTGAGTTTTTAATGTTCAATGAAAATTAGGGCAGGGTCAACTATTTCGCCGATCATTGATGCCAATAATTTGGCTTATTTTATTTGAAATGTTACCAAGGTAATATGCAGAAATTATATTAATAATAAAGTGTTAGTGTGTCATTTTTACTCTGTACAAGCTTAAATGAAAACACTTTATCAAAGAATATAGTTTCAGTTAAATTAATTCCACTTTTCTCATAGTTAAGTTTGTGATAGTTTTACATAGGATTTTTATTTTGAAATCTGTGCGTAAAATATAATGGCAAATACATTAATTTTAGAATAAAACATTTTGTTTATTAAATTTTCAGGAATTTAAATAAACATAGTCAATTTTAAAATAATATTAGAGTATCAATTAATAAATAGATTTGGTTATTTCTTAAATAAAGATAAGCCCTTAATCCCTGATGTACTTTTGAAACTTCTGATAGTTCTTTAGTTCTAGTTTCCCTTGAATTTTCTCCCATTTTTCTTTCCTTAAATCTTCCTCTCTTGGCTTGGACTAGTGATGGGTACAATAGGGTAAAATTAATCGAGTAACTCGATTGTATTGTGTAATCGGTTGTACTCTATTCTTCCATAATTACTCAAGTAACTTGACTTGGTCCAGTTGGTTCTTGGTAGTCTTTTGTTTTCTCTTTTCTTACCATCCAAGTGGAAATCAAGCTTATTGGTTGGAAGGTTTATTGTGTGCTATTTCCATTCAAAACCAATGTTCCTGTAGAGCTCATTTTTTAAGAACATTCTGGTTGCAACGTGAAAATGACTCTTAATGGTTTAAATGTTTCACATGCATTTTCAATACAAAATATTATGAATGTATGAATCTTTGAAAACTTGAACTTTTCTTTGAATATTCGTTCACTTCAACTTTGATTCAAAAGTAAAATTTCGAATTTGACATTTACGAAGCTTTGCCAAAAATAACTTAAAGCTAATTCACACATTAAAAAAAATCATGTTATTTCCATCACAAATTATTGTTTGCACGAAAAAATCTAAAATAATTAAATTATATTTTAAGGATGGTTGCTTTGGAAATGGAGGTACTGTTTATGGTTCATGTCTTTGGCGTGGACTGTCGTGTTTATGTTTCCAGCATGAAGGTTCAATTCCGGATCCAAGAATATGGCATGGTGTTGTGAAATGTACCATGTGAATCTGAGGGTGCTATGGTTGTTTAACCTGTTCAGGAACTGTAGTAAATTAGTTACAGAATTGGTCCAAATCATGAAGATGTTAATAAATATCATCCAGCAGAGTGGTTGTAAGGGTTTGAATAGCAAAAAGTTAGTCTCTAGTTTGCCCATGAAAAGGTTAGCATAGAAGGGGGCCACACATGTACCCATCACCTTCTTTGAAATTTGGAGACAGTGTTTGTCCAAGAAGCATAATTTGTTCTTTTCAATCAAGTATAAAGCGGGCAGATTCCACTAGAAAGGCGATAGTTGGCTTGGAATTTGTTAGCTGTCTGTCCAGAAAATGTTCCATTGCATAAAGTCCTTGCGTGTGGGGTATGTTGGTGTAAAGTGAATTGACATCTATGGCGACCAAGAACACGTTGGTGGGGATTTTGTTTTTAATTACTTTTTGTGATCATAACTTAATAATCTATCATTAGAAGACAAAATCTATTAATTATGTTTGAAATATAACATTTTATTACCTAAATTTACATAGTTATGCAAAGTATAAAAAATTTTATCCATCATTAAACATTTTTTTATTATTCTAACTGCGATTTGGCTGTAGGAATCTCTCATATTATTCTTTTCGACTTAGCTTTGAATTGAAAAATGGAATTTTGCACACCCCATAAAAATTCTCACAGATGTAAAGTACACAATTGAAAAGCAAGCTAACTAAGTGAATCACATTTCTAATTCTTTTTAAAAGTATTCGATTAAATTACCTGATTCAATTACTCGACTTTCTTTAGACTTTTGTATTGACTGTACATTTTTCAGGCAGCATGAAACTTGAAGATAAGGGGAAAGGAATAAAATTCACTGTTAGTGCTGACTGCTGACGGGAAGCGATTATGGTCTTAAGTAATTATTAGTATCAGATTCCATTGCAAGCCTGTAGACTCCTGAGTAATGATGACCAACCGATTGACATGAGACTGTTCGAGTGTGTTTTTCGCTCAAAATTAGTTGACTAATTTTACTCTATTACTCAATATTTTTCAAGAGAATCAAGTAATTACTCGATTCTTATAATTATTATTTGATTGTGCCCATCACTAGCTTAGACGTGAGATGGATGACCTTTTGAATGACCTTGTAAAGATAATCCGTCCCTACTCAACCTACCATCACATTCCTTGTTATTGAAAGAAGTAATTAGTACCAACTTACCGATTGTGCCATTATTGGCTGACATTTAATTAATCTGCATTGGCCTAGCCCCAACTAAATTATTTTCCTCTTGGGCTTGTGAAATGGATTCAGAACTTGAATTGAAATGATTATTGATGTTTTCACAACAGCACTTTCATTAACCTTTTAGTAAACACTTAGCGGGGAATCCAAAAAGGTAGTAAAACACAATGCAGAAGTATTTACTAAAGTTTCCCTTTAAATATGTATAAGTTTACCAACTATTGTGAACAAAATAAAAGTGACACACTTAAAAATCGGGCCAATCCCAGAATGCACTTTGGTAATCATTTGGGAATTTTCACACAAATGTATTTAGTTGAGTTGTTAAATATCTCGTTTGATCAACATATCACCAATATCACTAACAATTTCTACACAGCATTCTAAAAATATTTATTTCCACGAATCAAATATTTTAATAGTATCTTAATTCTTGCCAGTATGGTAAGAGTTTAAAAATGATAGCTAAAATTCAATGTAACACAATGCTTACAATTTTTATTATAATACCTTAATTTTAAAAATAAATCAATTAATTTATATCTGAAAATTCAAACCCAACTTCAACATCGAAAATATATTTCTAGAATCACTTAGTCTTTTCTTTGAACTTAGAAATCTTCCTTCCTACACCTTTAATTAATTCAATCTAAATTGAATATGCGACTGAGAAAATAAAAATAATTTTATCTCTTATTATTTATGATGAGTGCTACTGACATTTTTTTAGCACCGCGTTTTAACACCTGTTCACGTTATATGGAAACAATTTATATTCTATTTATTTGTCATAACTATGGCATTAATAACAAAAGGAACTTTTTTTTTTATTAAATTAATATTTTTTTATTCCTAACTATAGGAAGAGAAGCTAAACTATCATGTTATCCCAATTATACATTCATATAATTCCTTTTATCAATTGTATAAAATTGTAATTTAAAGTCATGACTCTCCTATTTGAAATTGAGATATTTTTGTGATAGTTTTAATCTCGAATTTATAAAATATGATAGAATTTGAGGGTGTCAAGGAATTTAGGATTTGAACGTCTATCTCTAATTAATACATATTGTTTCTAAAGGCTTTTTGGAATGTACAAAGTGACTGAGCGTTTTCATTATTATTATACTATCTCCAAAAACATAAATGTTTGGACATTTGTTCATTAAATCACTTTAATAATTATCGCAGCAATTGGAATAGTCCAAATGCACTACGTTCTATAATCCATATATTTTTCTTAATAGTTAACTGGGATTTTATCTACTATTACTCTTGAATAAAAATAGTTTTTAAAGCAAATTTCTTATGTATTGAAATAAAACATAATGTCAAAGCGCATGTTGTAATTAGTAAATATTTATTTTAAACTATACACATGTTGAAGGGATAGCAACTTTTTGTCGAAAAATTTATTCATAATCTAAAATAGAAATTTTAATAATCACTATCTCGTTGTTGCATATTTATAATGAGGCTCAAACTCAACTCATTTTTACATGAAATAATAGCGTGTAATATATGTTGTACTGCTGTGTTTATCGATAGTTAATCTGGTTTTATTCTAATTGTCTTGTGGCTTTACTGAACTTTTACACTATAATGGAACTTTTTAGTACTTGGTATATTGCTCAAATATTTTTTAAATGGTGTTGTTAACATGTACAATGAAGATGATTACTTTTTAATATTATTTTATTTTGTTTAATTATTTTCTCTTAAGCTACCGATAATGATTTAATTAACACTTGCATTATATTCAAAGTGCTTTTACTAACCATACTATTTGTCCAGACAAGTTTAAATTTAGAGTAATCACCATTCTAATTTTTAAATCACTGAAAGAAACTAAAATGGGAGACTGGAGATGAAGAGAAACATATAGTAATGACAAATATAATTTACATTTTGCACAGCTGCCAGTGTACACTCTGTGACCATTTACACTAGCGTATAAGATATGACCATAGTGTATCCAATCAAAGTAAAACTGCTACCATTCACAGTAAACTAAGTGTACAAAGTAGTTGCATTATTGTGCGTTTATCCGTATTCTTCTTTAGAAAAAACAGGGGAATTGAGATTAGTGAAACTGGTTTAGCAAATCTAAAGATAAAAAATAAATAAATAAAATACTATCTCAAAGGATTTAAAAAAAAAAAAATCTCAATTTTTCCATTGTAAAGTGAAGAATGGAGAGAAAAAAGGCAATACGTGCGATAAATGGCTTAAGTCCAATTGTGTATTGAATATCCAGGTTAATCATCTGTGAAATGGACACTTAGAAAGGAATCGTTAACTTCCTGACTTATTGGCCTGGATTTTATTCTATCAAAAATCCTCGAAATGATGTGTGAAATATGTAAGCCACTCCAATTCCCCAAAATAACGGTAATAACAGTGGCAGCAGTGTAAATTGTGAATTTTGTTCTTCTTTTCACTGTGTAAGCCGTGTGTTTGTCTCGCACATTTGTTCCTTTCCCCGTCCGTACCTTACATTTTGCAGCTCAAAGAATGAACAAAAAAAAAAAGTTTTTCTTGTAAAAACATTTGGTAATTTTACATCAGGTATGTAAGAATAGAATTGATTTATAGTATAATTTTTTGAAACTCTAAGAGTTAGTCATAATACACTGAACTAACAAGTATAGAGATCTTAGTATCAAGCCCAACCTTTGAAAAGATAAAAAAGAGATCCTAGAATAATCTTCTGACATTGTTTCCCTATTCTTAATCGTTTTAAAGTGTGAATAGTTCATTTCAAGGACACCACAGTTCAAAAGATTTATTTTGTTCTTGTTTTAAATCCAATCATATTAAGATGGATAGCACAAATACATATTAAAATTCTACTGGGTCTTTTTTTTTTATTAAGCACATGTAGGGGTTTAAAGAAACTTTGACACAAGATTTATTGATTCGGGGTATTTAGCCTGCATTTTCTAAACTAACATTATATTAGCACATGACTTAAAACTGGGGCAGGCACAGCATACAATCTTCCTGTCATTAATTCTTCACCCTTTCACTGATGATATACATTTTTAATTTACTATTCCAGGATTCAAACAATCTTAACTAAGCCTGTGCGAAACTTCAAAATGTGAAATCCGAATTTGAATCAAACCAAGATTAGTATTCAATTCAAAATTCTAAATCTTAGTGTTAGAAAGATTTGAATTTAATTTGAAATTTCAAATCGAAATATATCTCAGATTTAGATTCGCCAAAGGTGTTTAAAGAGTTCATTTATAATGTTTTATATTTCAATAAAAGAAAAATATATTGGCATATGCTTACCATGTTTATTTTATACTTGTATTAATGTTTTGTAAATTTCTTATTTTTTCATTCATTGGTTCATATTCATACTTGGTTAATGTATTGGGGGTTTTTTGTGGATTTTTTTTTCACTTTACAATGTACATTAATTCACCATAAAAAGGTTTCCACACACCTGGAGAACCAGAAAAACTGGGAATCCCACACAAAAATATTAGATAAGTACTGGAATTCTTGTGAGTTTTGATAATTAAACTGCAATCTTTAAAAAGTAGAGCTATGCATAGAATAAAAAACAAACTGAAGAAATCACGTTTAATCGCTTGTCTTTCACCCCCAACCCCATCTTTTCTTTCTCCTTGAAACATTGGGCTGCATATATTTCTTCATCAAGGTCACTCATGTTATACACAAATGAATGGCATGACTTCACAACAGTCTTTATGAAGATTGTAATTTCATTCTTCTATACTACTATTTAAATAAAGGATTCCATCTGGAAAACCTGTAAAATACAGGGAGTTGTTGACATAACCCTGTGTATGATATAATATTTGCCGAAATTAAATATACTGTTAGATATAACAAAAAAAATTGCACTTAGAAATACCAAATGAAAGAAAATGAATTTGTCAACAAGTTAATACAAATATAAAATCACTAGGCTCGCTAGTTGGAATAAAAAAAACCAATATTGGGATTGAAAGGTATTACAGCGTGTCTGACTCTGACCACTCAAACAACCTTAAAAAGAGCACACACACACACACAAAAACTAAATAAAACGGCAAATGATAATTTAGTGTTTCATTTATTACTTTTATCATGCCTAAATTACTTAGTTTAATTTTAATTGGAAGAACCTTATTGATAGCTAGACAAATTACTAGATCTACTTTCACAAATTCATACATCAAGTCATGTTATATAAAGCTGTCACTTTTGATGAATATTGTACATTCTTATAAAATAGCACCGATAAAAAAGTGATGGTTATTAAAAAGTTTGTGTTTTCTAAAAGTTTCTTTCTACCTAAATTCTACTACACATTGCAAAATATGTACAAACACAAAACTTTTTTGCCGGATGTATCAAAATTGATTGTGAGCATCAAGAAACTCACTTTTATATTACTTTAATTTTTACTGGAATAATTTATTTATTAGATAAACCCATTATGTCTTATTTATTTATCACATACCATAAATGTAATTACTTTTTTGCACTATAATTTTACTTTACACCCTTTTTTTTGGTCAGAACAAAGACATTAATTTTGTTAAGATTTGATAAATTAAAATACCATCCAAATGTGTAGTGAGAAAGATATAACATCTCTTTAAACCACCGTTTCTCATTGTGTGCCCCTCAGAGCTCTGGGGCTCCCTAAGACCCCTTCAGGGACTCCCCAAGGCTCAAGAATACTTAAGAGGCTGAATTTTATTCATGTGCTTCAACCAAAGCAAAATATACTGCAACAGATCGAATGCAGAATCAGACATGCAAATTCAGTTCTCTTCTTTTAAATCAGAAATCAAGGAAATTTGCAACAATTTTTTTTAACAATATCACACTTATCACTAAAAATATTGTTTCGGTAGAAATATAAAATACATTATGTTTGGCAATAATTAAGGGTTTTATTTATTTATAAAGTTACTATGATTAAAATAAAAAATCATTTTAAGTGTATATTTGCAAAATTTCTTCAAGTTTTAAATTCTGATATAATAATAATAATAATAATAATAATAATACTTAGCACCGCGTCTTACTACCCGTTCGGGCTATACACTTAAGTACTAACTACTCTAATGAGTTAGGAATTGGGAAGGTTGAGTATAGAGGAAGTGAACTCGCATTTGCGTGGAGGGAGAGTGGTAAACCACTAAGGAAAAACCACCCCTAGTTCACCCGAGCGAGACTCGAACCTCAATCTCCCCGTCTTCTGCAGTCTAGCTCAACACAAAACTAGCGCGTTAGCTAACTACGCCCCCAAGGCAGGTAAATTCTGATGCAGTAAACATAAAAAGGTAGAACCCGCACAAACAAAACCTTTTTGGGGATTCACAATAATTGTTAGGAGTGTAAAGAGACCAAAAAGTTTGAGAACCGCTGCATTAAGACATTTATTTGTGTTCATTTAATTGGCTAACTTGAGTGATGATATTAAATGTTTGGTAGTGAGTATGTGACTACCTGTTGGCAGAGTTGTGTGTGAACATGATTGCAGATGATTGTTTGAGCCTCGGTCGTGCATCCCTTCAACATATTTATAGAGTTAATTTAAGATTAAGGGTCTCTGTCCTATTGAGAATACACTCGTTATTTTGTGTTATGATACTTTTATTTTTAAATAAATGTACAGTATAGGTGGCTATCAACTAAAATTGAGTGAAACAGCACTTCACATACTATATGTTGACCCATAATGCATTGCAATGCAAACTTAAACCAGCTGATTATCAACACACTTTATTTTCTGGTATACAAACATATATTTTAGATCATTCTCACAATGAATGTTTTCAATTTATAACGCTGTGTCGTGACACATTTCAATACATTGATACACAAACTTTCCATTAAGGGGTCATTTCAAATATCCTCACAAAAGCCAACAAAGCTGTAATCTTATGATTGGTTTAGAGCTTGTCACGTAACGCCGCTTCTGCGCTTGTTTTTTGGCGAATGTCTGGATCCACAGTAAGAGTGTACCTCTAGTAGTCATTTCAGGGTTTGTTCTCAAATCTCATTTGGGGACATAACTAGTGGAGATTCTATAAAATGACACCCAAATAATGAAAAAACTCAAAATACACAATAATTTATATCTAACAGAAGACTTGGTTAGGCCATTATAACTAAGGTATTCAGCCACCTACTTTTAATACTTTGTTTTGTTTTATTCCTTGTGGGATTGAGGTGATTTTGTCGCCATATGATGCAAAATCACTTAAGATGTGAGTGGCTAAACACATCAAGGTGCAAGTTCCAAGAGCAATTACCTGTCACCTGGTTAATTGTTTGGAGAGAAAAATACAATATTTACTCAAATCTTATGCACACATTGTGCAAATTTTGTCTCAGAAATCAGGGTATACATTAGATTTGAGCGCAAACTCACAGACCCCACCTACTTCTCTGCCATGCGCTCTAACTCCTACAGACCATTCAACATCTTCTTCTCTCCTCAGTTTCTCATTTATCTTAATAGCTTTTGCTCTGTTCAGGCTAACTCATCGTTCCCTAGTCTTCGTGCACCCTGACTTTAGTTGGTATTGTTTTCAAACAAGAGCACCTCCACCATTGCTTCTTACCTTGTCCTGGCAGTTTCTGGTTGGTTTTGTAAAGTGAATAAAACACGAGACGGACGACTAGAATCCAAACAAACAAAAACTACAAATTTTTATTTCATTCTTTTGAAAATTGAGATATGCACTATATCCAAGTAATTGGATATCTAAACATCTTATTTACTAAATAAAGCTCACGTTCTAACTCAGGGAAATAATAAATAGTTTGTGAATACACTTGAGTCATTTAATCAAACAAGTCTTGATTTTATGTATATGCAGATACTCATCATATTCACCACTGATTTATTTTATCGTTGTTCATAATGTAACTTATTTTAAAGAAAGTTTGGGTTAAGCTTGTTTGATTTAGTCAAGGTCGCTGCTGATATAATAACATACATTTTGAGCTAAAATATAATTATGTTGTAAACCCCCAGATAAACCGAATAGGGGATGGTGTGCGAGAAAGTTTATAAATTTTGCTTTTGATGAAACCATGTCTTGAACATTAATTAAAATATTCATTCAGATGGTAGAACATGGTTGATTTGTTTAATTTTGATTATTTGACACCATAGTATTATAAGTTGATATCTTAGTCTGAAAAGGGCTTGTTTTTATCAGCGGTTTTGCAAATTAAGTCAACACGAGCTCAAACAATTTTAGTAATGTTTAGCGAGATTTGAGCTATCTTGTTGTGAATACAGTTTTACCTACATTATCGAGGTTAGTTTTCCTCAATAGGGCAGTTTCTCCTTGGAAGTGTGATTTGGTTTAAAAATGTGGCTCTGATCGAATCAACCAACATTGAGAAACCCTTGCTAGGGTATACACTTCCAGTAGTACTCATCAATTCAAAAGGTAGGCTCATATCAGCTACTACTATATAGATGCAATTTTACTTATTGGTTTGACTAATTTGTTCGATTTCGGTTACTGTAGCAGTGTTGATAAACACTTTTTCATTATTTTGTTTAGCAATCATTATCTGCACTTAATATCTTTGGTTATGTTATAATTTTATCTTTGGTTATGTTATTATTTTGACCCTTCCGCTGCCTAAGCATATTATGTGATTTCAATTTGTTGGTATTAGTACATTTGTTTATCTTTAATATGATTTGGTTTACTTAGCATGATTTACATTTGAACCCGATGGCAATTTTTGTGATCTTGGAAAGTACACTTAAGTATTCTTCAAAAACAAAATGTTGATTAAAAGGTACAAAGTATAAACATATATAAAATTTAATATTGTTTTACCAGAATATTTTTATAAGCATTTCCAATGGTTCATAACTTATTGTAGAAAAAAACTTGTGTATATATATTTTCCTCTCACCAATTAGCACGATGATGTAAGGAAATTTAGATTTGACTTTAAAACATCAAGTATTTTGGTTTTTATGTTTAAAACACCTACCTCCCGGTAGTAAAATGTAATCTGGCAATACCACATGGTCAGCTCTAAAACAAGGATAATAGTGTGAACACCACTACCCAACCCTTATGGTAAGTCATTTCTTTTATTTATATGTTTGCAGCAAAAAACAATGGTTTTTGATTTTAGAATCCGTTACCCTATACATACATAGATGAATATATTCAAGCTATAAGTTAAATTATGTATTTTTAGTGACTTCAATTATAATTGCTCATAACAGTTTCAATTATTAGCACTTTACTATCTCTGTTTTTTGCTCTTCTTATTCAACTAAACAAGTTACTACTTTTTGGATTTAAAATTGACAGCCTGTCTCGGATGAGTAAGTCAGTATTTGTATACCTGGGGTTTGTACTATTATTATTAACAACAAAGCTACATTTTTTTGCTCAACATTGTGAGTATAAACTTCTTTTCATATACACAAAATGTTTGATGTCGATTTGACAGTTTCTTGTGAGTAAAAATATTTGACATACTTTATATGTTTTGTGTACATTCGATGATTGCGAGTGGAAGCGATGTTTTTTATTTCAGCCACTTGTATTTCCTGTGTAAATAATTGAGGTATCATTGAATGGGTGTTGTAGTCCCCAGTTGTTTAATACTCTGCTATTGAAGATGCACTGCACATCCCACTGTAAGTAAGAAACGCCACACTTGTGTTGTAATACTCTTTCCCAAGTGACTTTGTTTCATTCAAACTCGCTAAAACTGCAGGAAAAAGTTATTTGACTGCTAATTAAATGCTCTTGTTAACTGGCAGGTTGATTTATAATCCTTTTTAACATGCAATATTTATTGAAATATTTTATTTGTTAAATACATGTGTTTATTTTACTTTATATACTCTCAGTGCGTACTTTATTTCTGTGCTATAGTGTAGGCCAATTTGATAAAGTTACGTATTACAGGTATTCCTCGTTACTGCGCTATTCAATTAGCTCTAACAATAGTGCTCAAGAATAATCATCACCTATTTTTATTATAATTCTTTCACGGTTCACCAAAACCCTCTGGGCCAACACTTAACCAAACTAGTTTTGGAGTGTTTATGCTCAGAGTATGTATGTTAGTCATAGATAAAAGGTACACGTGTTCACTCACTGCACATTGCTGTTGCGCACCAATATTCAAATCCGGAGAACATTTGAATAAACACTAATTTGATTATTCAAGCAAGTGAAAAATTACAGCTTAGACACAGGAATTGAACCCGGGACCTTTGCCTTTGCGTGCCAATGCTCTACAACTGAGCTATCTGGGGTTGTCTTGTATCTAGGGCCATCAATCACTCAATACACCAACAACTAGGGAAAGATTCCTGGATACGAGAATAAACAGGATGGCTCAGTAGTAGAGCATTGGCGCGCAAAGCCAAATATCCAAGGTTGGATTCTCGTGTACAGGTTGTGATCTTTCATTGAATTGAATTTTATTCAGCTATCAGGACTGATCCTTTTGATAACCATCATGGGGTTTCATTTTGTGATACACATGAATTAATAATTTGAGTATATTTATGTATATGTTTTTTATATATTACAATTCTTATTATTTTTGTGTCACTTTTTTGGATCGTGGAAAGCATAACTATTTTATATTATTTTAAAGGGATGTCATGTTTCGTTTATTGCAGTTTCTTTTAGCGCTTTATACTCAAGGGAGAAGTTAATAGTGCCACTCAAGGAATACTTGAATACTATTTTTATAGTCAGTGATACAATTTTGTGTAATGTTTTCAAATAAATTTAAGTTGCATTCCTTTCCATCTATCCTTTCTTTCACCTCTTGATGAAACAGATGTAATAATAAAACAAAATTATATATGTTGTTGGTTTTTAAGGTGATGACAAGGGCTACCTTTTTATTTTCTATTTAAATAAACCCTTCTAGGTTGTAGATATTTTTATATTTTGTTTAGTTAAATGCTGTTTGGTAACCAATAGAATGGTCTACTGCTGATATAACGTAATTGTAATAGTTGTACCCCTTTAATTTGTAAGCAGGTTTGGAGTTCAATGAGATAAAAGCTGAATCACTACACCATTTTCCTGGAGGTAATTGTATGCTCAGAAACTTCATTAGTATTTCTTACATATATACTGTTGTCATTTATGTATTGCGAGTGCACATTCCATTAATGTACATTTGTAAATTTGTTAAGTTAAAAGTTAAAAAAATATTTTTTAATTTGTATTTATTTATTGTGTTATTTCTTCAAATTATAAGTATAGTACGAATATTTATGGATAAATTATGCAAAAGAAACCCAGAGTATAATGTATAGCTTAGTGGCACATTGAGAAAATAGTTTAGGACTATTTAATCCAAATTTAATGTGTGTGAAATCTTGTATGAATATTTTTACGACAATTTTGTAAGTATTTGATAGATAGCCTTTAGTAAACCTAGTGTGAAAATAAAATTGATTTTATATCTTCAATCAAGTGCATCATTTATAGTTGGTGGTCTAAAGAAATATATTTTTATGAATCATAGAATTATGAAAAATCTATTTAGCGTTATCTTGTCCACCGAGTCATTCACTGGTTTTTGTGTATGATTAATTTTGGTATGGATCTTTATTTTCAATGACATGAGTATTTGTTACATTGATTTATTCAAAATTGTAATTTTAATGTTTACATCTTATTTTTTGTATGAAATAAACTACATTAAGCAAACATAATATTTAATTAAATAAATATGATAGAGTTGCAGAGAAATAGAAAGTACTTCTACTTACTTAGGAATATGCAATGAAAGCATTGAAATAGTGAATTGTATGTAAATATGTGTTCCGTGTTTTTTCTTTTATTTGTGCTTTCTTTCTTTACAACTCTTATCATATTTATTTAATTACATATAATTATTATTTTTTTATTTATTTAAGCGTTTATCACTTTATTTATTTTACTGCTAAATAAACACAGTATTTTTAAAATATGAAATATAAGTTTCCCGTCATTCTTTTTTATCAAAATTGATGCACAACATAACATTTTGTTGTTGATGATTATTTAATAATTTGGAATTTGATGTTGTTTTTTTTTAAATTCTTAATCTAATCTAGCACTAATAGTGACAGTGTCTCATTAAAATATACATCCCCTTAGCTTTTTGTTGATAATTTAGCTACAATATTTCTCTATGCACTATTTAATTCCAGACTCTCTGGCACTAGGAACTCGAAAGTTCATTGCCACACTTACGAAAGTATGTCACTTATCCCTATTTTGAGCTAGTTCTATCCAATCCACCTCATTTTAACTGCATACACCTTTTGAAATAATAAATGCTAGATTTTTGTATTTTTTTAAATTTATCTCAAATAGTAAATAAATGAATCCTTACCTAAGTAACTATTTAAAATATTACATGCAAATGCTTCAAAATTACAACTTAAAATCATGGCTCATTAATAGCTTGAGAAGTTTCACTTGGTAGAATGATTCTGTCAGCATCCTCTCTTAGTGTGTGTTGTGGTTCTTGAAATTCAGCACACCTCTGAGTGGGACTTTCCGCAAGCTTCCCTCGGACATATGGTATATTTGGTCACATATGCCTCTGTGACTTGTGTTTGAGAGAGAAGAACTTATCCAAGGTCAAATAAAAAGAAGAGCAATCTGGATGAGATAACGAAATTGTGCGGGATTCTTTAGTACATCAAACTTCATCGTATGGCAGCACATGTATGTAGCACACATCATCTGCATCATCATAACAAAGATGTCTCTTAATTTTTCATGAGGGCTAGATGAAACTTACATATTAATACTAAAAAAAAATCTAGGTGGGATCAAAGAAGCTTTTTGTGTGGTGCATATTTTGAAATTTAGAAAATTGGAATGTAATTGATTGCCCCATTTATATGAATGTTGTTTAATAAAATCTGATCAAATCAAAAGCAATATATTTTCTTGTATATTAAATATTTATATAATTTTACAAGTTTTGCAATAAAAGGAATTTTCTTTTATTGCTCCTCTCAAAACAAAACTATATGCATTAGAAATCAAAAAGCTTCAACAAACACCTTTATTCTCTTTTACAATTGCCTTGGAATTCATGTTATATAACTGTGAGCGTTGCTTCACCAATGCACTTTTGGCAAGTGGTGCCCCCATAACATAACAATTTAGAATTTACCTTTTGTTTGTTATTTGTATTTTCTTTTAACCCAAGTGCTGCAGTTGTGTATTTGTGTGCACATACTTGCAGCCTATAGATTCCAGTCTCGGGCAACTTTTGTCTGCCTGGGAAACTTTTGTCTGACATGTCGTGTAAATTCTGGGCGAAACATCAGACCTTGTCTCGTAGGATGAAGATCAGCCAGGACTATCTCTGACGGAGTGGGTGAGAGTGTTTCATGGTATTTTACAACTGTTGGACCAGCGACAAATAGTATGCACTCAAAATAGTTCCTTAGGTGCAACACAAATATATATATTTTTTTGTATATTATGTGGAGTTAAGTTCAAGTGTTAACTTTTGAAACAATTCTACTTGTGTAATTTTTTATAGAAATAATTTTATTGAGGTCTTATTAACCATTGAGATCTTTAACCAGTTTTTCTTGGTACCTTTTCACGTGACACTACAGAAACAATTTAAATGTACCCGTATTAATCCAAGAGAAATGTCACACACGATAAGTTAGCAAACTGTTTGTCGCTGCTGTTTGAGTGTTGCTTGTTCCTCCGATCTATCCCGACCCTGGTTTTATGCCCCCTCCTGATTTTGTATTTTGACATGTTGGTTCTCTATGTCCCACAGAAACAAGAGGAAGAGAAAGAAGTGGAACGTAAGCGAAAAGAAGTGGAGGAGAAGGACCGAGAAAAGCGGCACAAGGAGCGCGAGAAGGAGAGGGCTGCGCGGTCCCAATCTCGAGGGTCGGGTTCTAAGTCTCGGTCACGTTCGCCTACGCACAGTCCATCCCCTGAAAGTTTGTTCTCTAATAAGATACGGGCGAAAACCAGGGAAAGACGGCGTTCACATTCCAGGTGATTAGTTGCAGAGCCAAGTAAAATAATTAAACCTATAAACCAAGCTTGAAATATTTTCCCACAAATTCTTAGACTATGATTCTTTCTCTTTCCACTTTTTAGGTATTTATTATACCTTTCAAGTCTCAACTATAGTGACCTTTGATCTCCTCGTCTTCTTCATTCTCTCTCAATTCGGCTTATTATTAAAAAATATATATATATTTTAATTTTTACCATTCTCTCCTGCTTACGTTTTGTTGGTCCAAGTCGTGAGACAGAGTTCAGCGATTGGCTTGCACAGGTGTCACACCCCTTATATATAATTTTGTTCTATGTGATCTATTTTAACTACATACATGTCAGTTTACTCTTTGGTTATTTAAAAAGTTAAGAATAAAAATAAAAGATGTTTTCGTTTTTAACTTTCTACTAACACTGTTTAATAATATTTTGTAATTAGTTTATATTGATATAATTTTTATTTTTTTATTATTTTTTTATTTGTCAATTCATAGTTTGGATTACAGAGCTCATAAATGATTGACAATGTTTTGTCTTTTATGCTGTGTTTAGTTATTTTTTATTGATTAATATTCTACTTGATTTAAAAAAAAGTTTAGCAAAACATTTGAACTTAATTTCTTTCTCTATCATCATCTTTAAAAGCTAAATTTTTTTAATGTATTATTTTTTAAGCCTCCATGCTTAGTTTTTTTAACAATCTTAGTTTAAATTTGCTGTGAAACTGTGTTCATCTGCTCAATTCATTGGTTGAATTTCGGGCACATTCAATAATCGGTTTGTTTGACAGAGATCGAGAGCGGGAGCGAGAACAACGAGAGAGGGAACAGCGCGAGAAGGAACGCGAGCGGGAGAGAGAACGGGACAGGGAGCGTGAGCGTGAGCGCGAGAGGGAACGAGAGAGAGATAGGGAGAGAGAAGATGTGCAGAAAAAGTCTGAGAGAGAATTAGCGAGGGACAGGGAAGAGGAGGAGGAAAGCAAGGAGAGAAAGAAGGCTGATAGGAAAGCCAGGGAGAAAGAAGCTGCTTACCAGGTACACAACGCACTAGAACAAAAGCTATTTTGTCCGCTAGAAACTTTTGCCCATGCTTGTAACTATGAAATTAATACTTGCAAGGCAACCTAGCTTCCGCGCCCATGTGACGCCAGCTGTTTACTTGCACTTGCTTGGCCGCCATTATTTAACAAATGTTAAGCATTGTGGCTACTAGCCATGTTGTACGTATGGTGCGCACAAGTAAAAACAGTACCAACCTTGCGTTTTATGAATAAAATATATTTATCCTACAGATAACTATCCGGCAGATAAATTCAGTTCATAATACGCGTAAAATATTAAAGTGGCTGATAACCTTTATCTGGTAGCTAACTTTAACCTCCTTAAAGCAATGTTTATTCATTAGTCATAAGACCAGCCCTAATTATATTTGGTGTGTTACATAATCTAAATATAATAAAAAATTATAGTCAAACTTTGACTAAGCTTTGGAAATATTTCATATATTCAATTTTGATTAAGTTTAAATTGAAACAAGAGTGGATGTGGTTTCAGAAACCCTTAAACTATACCATACACATTTTTATCAGAATCATTATTATTTCTCTTTATAATTTTTTTTATAAGACGTGTGCTTATTGTCGATCAGGAACGTTTGCGCAACTGGGAAAGCAGGGAGCGTCGTAAAAACAAAGAGTATGACAAGGAAAAAGAGAGGCAGAGGCTCAAAGAGGATGAGCAAGAACGAGAGGCCAAGAAGCTCAAGGAGTTTCTAGAGGACTACGACGACGAGAGGGATGATACCAAATTTTACAAGTTAGTACAGAGAACAGGCAGTTCTTTTGGCGATGTAATAAAACCACATGAAATGAGTTATTCTGGATGGAGTCCTCGAACACCTCGAATCCTTAGCATATTAAAGATTCGAGATTTTTTATATAACTTGTCATTGGTTAAGAGTATTAAAAAGGATTATTGGTGGTTCAGCACTAATATAATGATATATACTATTTTTACTGTCCTATATTATCTTTTCCGACACCTTAGCTCAGTCGGTAGGGTGTCTGTCTACTGAGCTAAGGGTCATGGGTTCAATTCCTGGCATGGCCGAAAAATTTATCATTGGTGAAATGTGGGTTTACCCTTACACAGTGATAAGTTAACAGCTGGGGACTGCAGCTTGTGCTTGTCCTAGTTTAAGTTAGATTATAAGGCATATGAAGCTATGACAGGCCTAGTCAGCCGGTAGTAGAAAAATATATGACTTGAATAAAAAACTGACTCAGGCCACAGGCTGGAAACAATGATGAATGTAGAAAAAAATTATTCTGTATAATACTTCTAAAGTAGGGATGGTCGGGATCCCGAACCCTCGAGAAAAGGTCGGGAATTTATCTATTCCCATAGGTCAGGCGAGAAACAAAACATAGTGCTCCAGGTAACAAAATAAGGGGCTTGTGTTCTAGAAGTTACTGCCGACACATCACTGTTAATCTCTTTTGTAGACAGTCTTCTTCTTTGTTATTTAGCAAACTTGATAGATGGGATGGGGTTATTTTACCACTTGTAGAGACAAATAAGTTTGGGGAGGCATGTGAACTATTGTGCTCTGTGTATCAACAGTTATTTGT
The DNA here is from genome assembly GCA_902151455.1 of Timema bartmani. Taxonomy (NCBI): domain Eukaryota; kingdom Metazoa; phylum Arthropoda; class Insecta; order Phasmatodea; family Timematidae; genus Timema; species Timema bartmani. The sequence continues at coordinate 274,374 of CABFWB010000201.1, forward strand.
TAGGTTCAGCACGTACATCAAGTTGGCCCGCCAATTTATCCAAATAAATTGACATTCATACCGTCCTTTGTGCTACATTTGTGCTCATATGTGCCCAAAGCTCAGCGTTTGTGCTATTAAATTACTCAAATTGTAACGATTTTAATGTGGCGGGCCAACTTGATTTCAAGCTGGCCCGCCACATTTTTTAACACATCCTTTCTTAATTTGAATCATACCATTTCTTTGTGCTCCACTTGTACTCGTATGTGCCCAAAGTTCAGCCTTTGTGTCACAAAATTACGCCCGTTGTAGCGATTTTAATGTGGCGGGCCGGCTTGACCTAACCTACATTTTAGTATATCCTGGAAGTTTTCTAAACAAAGTTGTTTTTGGTTTCTTTAATTCTTATATTATGATCAATTGACTGCTGACGCTCGCTCCTAGCTGTAGACGATTTTCTTTCGAATTTTATGACTGGACAAAGTCTCTTACTATCTCATTAGTTTAAATGGTCACATGATTACGGATACTGACTCTGTAATCGCTAGTAGAATTTCTTACGGACTACGGACCTACGGATATGGAGTTTGTGTCTGGGGCTTTACTATTCTAACTTCAAATTAATAGTGGTTCATCTCGTCGAACAAACTAACAATAGTGAAGCTGCATGACACTATGGAATCACTGAAGTAAATGTACGGTGTTGGAGGGGTATGAAGGACCGGCTGAAATGTGCTTATTCCACAAGGAAATATTTTCCTGGACCAAAAGTGGGGCGTCACCCCGAATTAGATGATGTGGTTCTTGAATTCATTCTATAAAACCATTGTAATGGTTTTGGAATTTCTGTAGAAAGTATCTGAATGAAATCATTGGAAGAGGCAACTATTAGAAAAATAACCAAACAGGAATTCAAAACAAGTGTTGGCTGGGTAGTAAGATTCATGAGGCAGAAAGGGCTTTGCTTACAAAGGAGAACATTGTTATCCCAGAAGCTACCAGTGGACTATGAAGAGAAGCTTGTACAGTATCAAAGGCACATAATTAAATTGTGGCATGAACACCTTCATTTGTTGGGTCAAATGTGAAATTCAGATGAAACCCCAGTGTATTTTTACATGCTTGCTAATAGAACAGTGGCTGGAAAGAGTTCTAAATCAGTTTTTTGAAAAACTTCTAGAAATGGGAAGCCGCGTGTTACAGTCATGCGGCATTGTTGGCAGATGGCAGGAAGCTACCACCACTTGTTATTTTAAAAAGGAAGAATTTACCAAAAGAACAGCTACCAAGTAGGGTAATCTTTAAATGTAATGAAACCTGGTGGATGACGGATGACCTAATGCTTTCATGGCTTCAAGAAGTTTAGTACAGGCGACCAGGAGCCCTACTAAGGCAAAGAGGATTTCTAACCCTTGATGCCTTTAGGGGTCATCTTACGGAAAAGTTAGAAATTAAGTAGCCTCTTTAAACACAGACCTAGTAGTGATTTCAAGAGGCATGAGCTCACAATTATAAGTACTTGATAATGCTGTGAATAAATCTTTCAAGCACCATCTCCGACGCCAATATGAAAAGTGGCTGTTATATGGGAACTGCCCCTTAACCCCCCAGTGGCAACATTAAGAAGCTTTCAGTTGGGCAACTTGGTCAATGAATAAAAACAGCATGGACTAGTATTTCAGCTAAATCCATTATAAAAGCGTTCAAGAAGTGCTATGTAAGCAACAGTTTGGATGGAACAAAAGACAATCTGAGTTTGAGTGATGATGATGTACGTGAATCAAGTGATGATGACGAAACAAGTGAAGGGGTTGATGACTGACAAAGTTTTCTGATGTGTTTTAAACTTGTTTTATATTAAAACACAATATTTTAAGGGACCATTATAATAATTGATTTGTTCATCTGATGATGATGATGTTACCCAGAATAAAATATACATTGCAGCAATGAAAATTTAATTTATGTACAGTATATGAATAATATTGATGTGATAGTATTATTTTAATTTTTATTGTTGGTGACTAAATATTGACTACTATAAAAATTAATCAAAAGGTTTTTCCCTGATTGCAAGTTCTCAAAATAGGTATCGTCTTATATTCGGGTAAATACAGTACAATTTATGAAGGCTTTGACTTTGAATCGTTATTTAAAGTAATTTTTTATTTTTAACTTTAAAACTTTGGCATATCTTTTGGGATTTTAAGATTCACTAGATTCGAGTTAAATACTACAGCCAAAATAATGTTGTAATAAGAGTGTTAAACTACAGCCAAAATAATGTTGAAATAAGAGTGTTAAAAAAACTTGTTCTGAGGCATTTTAAGTAATGTGTGATGTATGCGCAGAGGTAGAGAACTTCAAAGGCGGCTAGGGGAGCGAGAGAAGGAGATAGAGCAAGATGGAAGAGACAGGCAGAGAGAGAAGGAAGAACTAGAAGAACTCAGGAACAAGATCTTTTCAGAAGAACATGAAGATCCTTCCGCAGAGTTTGAGAAGGTTTGACCCAGTTTTATTGTTCGTTTTGCCATATTACCACACTTTGGCTACTAAAATATACTGGCTAACAATATTGGTATATATTATATATTATTTAGCACCACGTCTTACTAATTCGGGTTATACGCTTAAGTACTAATTACGCTAATGGATTAGGAATTGGGAGGTTTGAATTTAGATGAAGTGAACCCGCATTTGCGTGGAGGGAGAGTGGAAAACCATCTAGGAAATTCATCCCCCAGTTCACCCGACCGAGATTTGAACCTCAATTTCCCCGTCCTCGGCGGTCGAGCTCAACACGACTAGCGCGTTAGCCAACTACGCCACCGAGGCGGGTAACACTATTGGTGATTGACACTTAATAGTGTTCCTACACTGTCTTATACATTTCCTAGCCAATATATTTATTACATGTTATATTTTGTATTAAACACTGAAAGGAGGATATAAGGGCAAGGCCTACACACTTACCAGAAAACTGTAGGCCTTAAAGTATTTTACTCTCTTCTCCTGAAGAAAGGCACTGATGTACCCTGAAAATTACATAATTATATGTTTTAATTGTGAACTTTGAGGCCTACAATATTCTGGTAAGTGTCTAAGCCTTGCCCTTCTATCCTCCTTTCAAACTCTTGGATATAAAAAGAGGAAGGCATTTTACTAAACTGATTTGGCCACCGGCTGAAAACTGTGAATGTTGATTATATGTGATTTAGTTGAAAAATGTGTTGTTCTGAGAAGGAACTCAACTGCACATTTACCTTAACATGCTACTCATCTACTACTATAATATTTAAGGCTTAAGAACTTTAACTTCTTTTTTTTTATGCTCCATCTTAGTAATGGTTGGGTAGTACATATATTAGTTACCATAATGGAATAGGATTAGGAAGGTAGCATTTTAGTGGAAATTTATCGATGATGTGAGAGGGTGGGTGCCCATTTAGGGGTGGGGGAGCTCAGTATTTTTCCCTCTGTCACAAGAAATTCAGTCTAATACGAGAGTGATGGTTAAGACAATGCAACCATCGGTGTGGATTTTTTATCTATATTGAAAACATTTTTCATGTAACAATTTTAAAAATATATTTATATTGGGCACTTAATATCTTCTAGTTCACCTTGATGAGCAATATTTTAACTGTATCTTTATTGGTTTCCTTAGTTGAAACAAGCCCATGACGAGTTGTACAAACCAAAGATACTGATCAACGTCAACCTGGAGCATGCGCGACAAAGGGAGCGAGAGCGTGAACGCGAACATGAACGGGAGAGAGAACGAGAGAGACTGCGGTTGGAGTTGGAAGAGGAACGGGAAAGGGAGCAGGAAAGAGAGAGGGAGAGACTGGCCGACCTTGAGAGGGAAAGCAACACACCTCAGCCCCCTGAACCCTCCTCTCCGGTGGAACCTCAGTATACAGGTGATTAATTACATGGTCAACCATATCACTGGTCACATGGTCTAACATGTCTTACACTTGATTGCCAGTGACAGTGATATGGGTGTTCATAGCTTTGTTGGATGTACTGATGGTGTTTTTTTCCTAAATTGATGAACTTAACAACCAGTTCCCAGACCCGTAATTTAACACTTAACTGAATGTATGAATGTTATGATGAATGGATATAAGAAAGAATGTTAACATTTAGCTACTATTTCTGTTTTATATGTTTATATTTCCTCTTATGTGTATAATTGTTTACAAGATTCGGATTTGTAAAATATTGGATTTGACCCAACTATCGTCAATATGCATACAATCCAAATGGGTAGTAAGATGTGGTGGAAAAAAAATCTTATAAAAGTTTGCCCAAGTAGGTATTTAGCTAGGTATCTTTAAGTCCAGATTTTGCTATGGTCCCATTTTTGTAAATGCAGCTTCGCTTTCATATTGTCTATGTAATCATTAGTATAACACAGTGTTTTTTAAGTGGGATTTTACGGTGTTGAAGCTGAAGGTCCGCACAGTCCTGCAGCCAGCGAGGCAGACAGTGACCGCCAGGCTAGTCCTGGCAGTCCCGCCCCACAACCCCTCACTGAGGAAGACAGTAGAGCGTCGGCAATGTCTAGTGGTGGAGAGGACAGAGACCGTACCGTCAACAACAAGGTGTGGAACTCGCCACAGACCCAGCATGTGGCACCGCCTGCTGGCAAGAAGAAGAAGCTAGACGTTAAAGAGGTCTTCAACACGGACGATGACGAGGATAGCAATCTGGGAAGTGGCAAGAAGAGGAAACTGGTTCCGCTCGGTCAGTTTGAATTGTAGGGATTTCTAATAGAATATAGTCAAGTATATATAAGTGGGACTAAATATTTATTCTTTTTTAGGGTTGTTTGAACTTCACTTTTTCAATAAACTTGAAAGGAATGCATGCAATACTCTAGATGACAAATTGGAATTTAAATATTTTTGATCGTTGTTTTATGCTTGAAAAAATATATTGTTCACATTTATATAGCTTTATGCACTAAAATCACTTAGAAAGGCTATATTGCTTTATTGTATGCAGTATTTTATCCAAAGCAGATAAAGCAAGTTCTTATCACAATATGCAATTCATTTGCTTCAAATTTTTTCATATGAATATTACAATATTTGACCCCAATATAAAGCATTATTTTTCTCCTAAAAATGTCCTTCCGAAAACTACTCGTATTATATATATTATATGCCCTACATTTTTCACTGAGAAAAAAAACCAGATTCCTACATAGGCCTATTTTATATATTTTATAGCAAGCTGGGAATGTGCTGGCATGCTGGCGCACGTTTATATTAATAGACTTTATGCCAAAACAAAGTGAGAAAGATAGTCACTGTAATGGCAGGTGGGCGGGTAGCTCAAGGTCAAAACAGATTTAAAGTCGAAGCAAATAAATATTCGAATCAAAGTTGATGTTTTCTAATCTTCGCACACTCCTATTATAAATTATTATTATTTTATAGGTATCGATATATATCAAAATTGACAGTTGCAGATCCTGTGGCTAGATGTATAAAAATATGTGAAAGTATGAAGAATAAATTTTCGAGCTGTCAGACAAGGTTCTTTCTCTGACTGAACACAAGCGAATTGTTGTTGTTGTTATTATTTACATTTACATAATTTTTCAGATTATGGTGAAGACAAGAGAAAGAAAGAAGAGAAAAAAGAGGAGGTCGCTAAATCTCAAGAAGAAAAGAGGAAACACATTAAGACTCTTATCGACAAGATTCCCACTGACAAGAATGCATTGTTCGCATTTCAATTGGACTGGGCTGCTGTAGATAATGTGAGTGGTTTGCTAGCTTTTTGGAAGCATTCATACCAAATAAACCTAGAGTAAAGCGGTTATAATAGAGTGAAAGCTTTAATGTGATTCTATTGTTTTAATTTTGTGTTTAAATTTATTTGGAAGAAGGTACAGAAAAAAGGGATAGAAACACATCAAAGGAAATAAATACAATATGACTTACATTGTCGACAGTGAATAAAAAGATAATACCTGCCTTTTAAAGAACATCACTCGTTACTGTCCATGCACAATGCAACTTCCTCAAAGAGAAAACCGAAAAACACAAACTAGAGAGTAATAAAATTGGTGATAAATGACAGGACATTTAGATAGATAGGACATGTGAGTTATAGGATACCTTGAGGAAGATGCTGTTTTGTGTTGTTATATTGATGTGTTTGTAAATTTGTGTCAGTGTTTTTGTTTTTATTCATGCCTCTCTTATATCACATTTATATTTAAGGACATATAGCATGCTTAGGGCTCTTTATTTAACACGTATTTGAGTATTTGGTGAATTAAATCATTATTTTCTTTTGTAAAAGCCATATTAAGTTTGTTCCTTTTATATTTTTTTATTCACCTTTCCTGTACCTTCATCCAAATATAATACTATTTCCTGTTGAGAAACTTACTATGAACTAAAGTGTACTCTAAAATTGACAGCAACTAATGGAGAGACGCATTCGACCTTGGATAAACAAGAAAATTATTGAGTACATCGGGGAGCCAGAACCAACCTTAGTTGACTTCATCTGTTCCAAAGTACTAGCTGGTAGTGCACCTCAAGGAATTCTCGATGATGTGCAAATGGTGAGTTCTTAGGGTGTCGCTCTTTAGTTATAGAAATAAACAATATGATTTTATACATATTTACAAACCACACTTATTTCTACCCTTAAAATTGGCAGATTTTTGTTTGTTTCTATTTTTAATTTCTATTTAAATATACTATTTAAGCTCACATCATTGAGGTCGGGGTTTGAAATTCAAACATTTTACTGAGGGTGTTTTTTTTATTATATTGTGTCTCACATTTGCTCTCCACAAATGCGAGTGTACCTTCCTCTTTTTTACACCATTATATAATTAAATACAGCTAGCTCGGATTGGCAGAAAGACGCATATAGTGGGGTGGAAGCATGTCCGACTTAGTTAGACCCAAAGAGCTGAGATTCACAAAAAGGTACCCACCATCGCTTCATTTAAATTTTGGTTTACTTATTTTAAAATTAGTTTCAAAAGTACATATTAAATAAATTTTAATACATTTAATATTCTAAGATATCACAAACATTTGTTTTGACTAGCGATGGGCCCTTAAATACTCGAATCCTTAAGGATACTAGAAATTGGAGGATTTGAGAAAATTTCAAATTTGAGACTCATCAATTTTTTTTAAGTGAAATTTTATTCAGAGCTCTAATACTGCCTACTGGTGATTCAAAACCAATTAAAATCAAAGGACAAACTTAACAAACAGGCCCCAGACCAGTAATTTAACACATAACTGAATGTATGAATGGATAGTAAGGAATGTTAACATTTGGTTACTATTTGTATTTTATATTATTCCATAATATTTATATTTCCTGCAACTTTATATTTAATTACATTGGTGCTAAATTTGGTAAGTATGATGTAATATAGGCTGCACTATGGTATTGTAAAGACTGTGTTCAGAAACATTTCTGCACGGATGATTTTACTATATAAACAAAGCCATCTCTGAACCTATTTCCAAAATTCCTATTTTATCCAAATTGTTATTTATTTACAGGTGCTTGATGAAGAGGCAGAAGTATTTGTCGTTAAAATGTGGCGGTTACTCATCTATGAGATTGAAGCAAAAAAACTTGGCCTTGTTAAGTGAAGTTTGTAATTGTTTGCGATTGTATCAAATAACTTTTTTTTTTAATATTCCATACGGTGCCAGATTTAAAATGTGTTTATGAGCAGCTACAATGAACTGCTATGTGTAAACATGAAGAGATGTGAGTGAACTTTCATAAACCATTTTAATGAGTGTGTTTGCAGGTTTTATTTATGTTAAAACTTGTTAAGCTTAGTGACATGTTTTAGTAAATTATCTTCAGTTTATTGAAGTGTTGCCTTGTGTTGAATAAGGACTTTATTAATAATATTGCAGCACAATCGTTCAGTTATAGTGGCTACAAGCTTTGTACTACTTGGGTAGTCAGTACTGTACCTATACGTTTACAGAATGAATTGCTTTAGTAATAAAATCTTGAATATAAAAAGTTGGTGGTGTTTAATAAGGATGTGCAAGAACTACTTTTTTTTATTTGTTTGAGATATAAAATTCGAAATCATGTCGAGATGAGCGTATGTATATAATCTGTATTCAAAATAAAATTAATAAGAGACCATTTATAATTAGAATGGTTTCTTAAAGTCCAGAACTTTAAAGTAAAACCTTCTTTCACTCTTTTATGTGCTTAATATTATAAACAGAAGGAGGTAACGGACACTATTACTGCGTCTAGGCTCTAGACAAATTATTCATTTGGGTTTTCAATCTGTGTTTCACTTTTAACTTTGAGTACTCTTGTTTGGTTAAAGCTTTACTATCCGATGTTGGCATTTTGTTGCTGTGTAAGGAGGAGAAGGTTGGAACAGTGACTAACTTAAAATGCATCTCAATTCTAAATTACATTTAATAATATTGGTGTACCTGTATTCTGGGTTTTATAATATAAAAGCCAACTTGGAATCTGAGTAAAATACAAGGCTTGTTCAGAAAGTAAGTACGGTTTCCAAATATGGCTGTGAGAGTGCTTCGATCATTGTTGTGCGCATGCTTGCTGAGCTCTTATACATTAGGCTACCCTAGACGCCATTATGGGAGAAGCAGTGTTTGGTTATGTTTTGTTTTTAATGTACAAAATGTTAATACAATTGAAGAACCTGTCGACAGCATAATATTGTTTATTTGTTTTTTGAATACAAGAAATGTGAAACCAGCCTAAATTCAATGGCAGATTAGTGATGTTTACGATGAAAATGCAATGAGTGATGGAATGGTGAGGAAATAGGTTAGACAATTTACCAAAGGTTTTGAAAACATGCATGATGAGTGAGATTGGGTGGCCATCTGTGATTAATGATGATTTGGTGCAGAAAATCAACGAAAAAATTTGTGGGAACAGACGGTTTACGATTTCATCACTTTCTTGTGAACTTCCACAAATTTCAAGAACTGTTATATATGAAATTGTGACAGATCGTTTAAAATATCAGGAGCTATGCTCACGCTGGCTGCCAAAAATGTTCACAGAGTTGCACAAAAATAAGCGACTTGGAGGTGCTTTGTTTTTTCTCGTGTGATACAGTTATTAAGGTGGTGATATTCTAAGCCACATTGTCACTGAGCATAAACATGGGCATCTCACATAACGTCGAAATCAAAACAGCAGTCCATGGAGTGGAGGCACACCACATCTCCAAAAAAGCAGGTATTCAAGCAAAGATTTTCATCCCGGAAGATTATGTGCACCGTTTGTTGGGACAGAAAGGGAGTTTTGCTTGTTGATTTCATCAACAGGGCACAACACTAAATGCAGCATCCTATTGTGAGACCTTGAAGAAATTGCTTTGTGCGATCCAAAACAAAAGGCGAGGTATGCTCTTTCGCAATGTTGTAGTGCTTCACAATAATGCTTGGCCACACATTGCTGGTCGAACCCAAGAGCTCATTACGTTATTTGGCTGGGAACAAATGAATCATCCCCCTTACAGCCCAGACTTAGTGCCAAGTAACTGTCAGCTGTTTCTGCATTTGAAGTGGTTCTTTGCCATTCAGCGTTACAACGAGGATGATAAAAGAGCTGTTCAACATTGGCGGTACTCACAGGCAGTTTAATTCTATAAAGAGGGTGTTCAGATATTGGTGGAAACTATGTGGAAAAGTAGTTTGAGGTCAGTAGCTAACCCACGGGAGGGGGGGGGGGGG
>CABFWB010000201.1:284288-336187 GCA_902151455.1 Timema bartmani
CCCCCCACCTACTGTAGTTTGGGGATGCACCGAGATCTACGCAAATCCGTAGAGAACATAATAGTAGTACTAATTGATGTTCTTGTAGTCTAGGAAGTGGCCTAAGTCCTGAAGATTGCGGCAGGTTCCAGATCTCCCAGTTTCACACGTGGTTCCATTGAGGAGTCGCACAGTGATATCACCTTTGTGCATTGTATTACATCGAAATTGTTTCTGCTTTCTCTAACTGTGCCTCCAACCACTGGTCATTGCATTCACTAAACTTTACATCAAATGTAATTTAATCGCATTACGTTCTGAGATAAAACAAGTATTTAAATCTATATTTTTACTTACAAATGACCTCTCTTTTTTTTAAGTGTAAAAGCACTCTTTTCTTCTTTTTTTTCAAGATTTTCCTGTTGCCGAAGAATCAAATTTATGTAATTCATTCATTCCTTTTTCACCTCTTCCTATCTAATTGTCCTATTATTCAATTACCAATTTCCTTTTCCTCCCTTTACTGTTTTTTTTTATTTCCTCTTTAAGGAATTTGCATTGTGCATTTCACATTCCCAGGTCAGTTCCGATAAAATGAAACCTAGGTCAGCGGATTTAGCAGTAAATATCAATGTTTGTCTTTTCATTATAAAACCCAGTGTGTTCGTTCTCTTTTATTCGTTACTATCCATCTTTCCTGTAGCTTCTTCCACTATAACAAAATGTTCCTCAAAAATTGAAACGAAGCATAAATTAAAATCTAAATTTTTGTTCACCCATTTTTTCAGTTAATCCAAACTTTAGTTGTGTATTGTAATAAAACTTGAAAGTCAAAATATTACCAACAATGAAAGTGTTTTTTTTTTCTGTAAAAACATAAAATTTGTCCTAGCCTACTTTATTTGATAGTTGATTTCAGCCATTTTGTGTAATTTAATTTGTTTAGTCAATAATGGTGTTTAAAACGTTGATTAGTTTGATTGTATTAATTTGCTAATGTTAATTATTGCGAAATTCACTTTTTTTCTCTCTAAATAATAAACTTAAGCCATTTTACATGTCTTTTGATCAGTCTCCTTGTGTTGATGAAGGATGAAGTTGATAACATTCATATATGAAATGTTTGTATTCTAAATAAATTACTTTTATTTAATGACAATATGGTAGACTCATTCTACCAGAAAGACATTATTAAAACTTTGTTTAAAGATAAAGGTTGGTTTTTAACTCGTTCAGTCCATGAAAGTATTTATTCGTTATGTTTGAAAATTTAACTTTAACTAAAAAGGATTATTATGATACATTCAATTTCGTTTTTATATTATTTGTACAACTAATTTCTAAATAACATTTTATATTTTAGTAAATTATAGATAAAAAACACTTTAAAAATAATTTGTTGATAAAAGGAATTATTGCCAAATGGAAATGTATAAGACAGTGTAGAAACACTGTATGCACAGTAATGTAAAATGAGGAATGGTGAAGGAATAGGACCATCCTTTCAGGTTGACTTCCTTCACTATCACTAAACACAAACTTAACGTAACCTGGGTGTAGTCAGAAAATAATCTCTAAGCAAACAATAATAATCATTCACTTTTTGATATCAAAATAAAATTTGACATTTCTAAATGGATTTGGGGTGAATAAAATAAGATATAATGCCACTGTTAAAAGGTTATTTTATGTCCGCCATCTTGAAAAAAATGGCGCCTTAAAACAGTCTCATTTTTTAAAACCGTTCACTATTTCAAATTGTTTGCCACAATAAACTATAAGAGGAAAACATTGTCTACAAAACATGTTCTTATAATATTCTTTGTAATCCTGTTTTCATATAATCTCGCAGTGAAACGTTTGGAGTATGATTACCATTTGTTGGGTTTCCTTTCAAATTATTTTCATATCACAGCCAGGTTCTGTTAGGTTTGGAGTTGCTAGGTTTGGGGATTATTTTCTTATCATACTCAGGCTACGTTAGGTTTGGGAGCTATTTTCATATTTTCCATTTAACCCCTGGGTATATAGGGGGCGCCAAAAGTAATCCCGCCCGGGTGCCAAATTTACCTCAGGCAGCCCCTGTATTTTACATTACTGTACAGTGCTTCTACACTGTATTATTTATACATTAAAAATCATTTGAAAAGTTTTGGAATTATTTTGAAACAACTCTTGATTTTGTGTTTTAAATTTTCTTTTAGTTACTAATCTAAAATTGGAACTGGTTTCCATCAAAACCAAGACCTTCTATACACACAGCTTAATTTACTGGCTAGTAATAAGTAGATAAGTTTAGAAAAATGCATCGGCATTAGTGTAAAGCGGGAATAAGGAAACCACAATGAAACATCTGTATACCTAGCAAAGATTTGAACCTTGACCTCCTTGCCATTGGTAACAGTTTATTTCAAGAGCAATGCTGGTAATTTTCCTTTTTGTTGTAAGTAAAATAACTTATTTTTTATTATTTTTTTTGAAAAACCACCCCAGTAAACCTGACCAAGATTTGAATCCCTATTTCCTTGTTATTGGCACTTCAGTCTATGGCGAGAGCGGCACCTTAGACCAAGTGACCACCAAAGTGTGGAAGTAGTTGTTTATTAAATACCTGAACAAAATATGTTTACATTGGGTTCAAACAAACATATCATTTATATTAAACAAACACAAAATTCAGTCTTATATCTTTTATTATGAACTAGTTTGCTTGCTTGCTTAATCTATTGCGGCGGTTCCCAAACTTTGGTATGCGTACCACCAGTGGTACGCCATGAGAAGTCAAACAAAACAATAATATTAACGCCTGAAAAAGATATGTCCTCATAAAATCTTATAAATATATTACAACCAAACATAAAACATATTTAACCAGTAATCGGAGGGGTGGCAACAATGATTAAAGTTCAGCCGGTGCAGCCACGCATTTGGTGTTATTATATACTTTACGCACCATTAAAAATATACCCAACTAGTAAATATTCAGAATCTTCTCAGTGGTATTTAAAATTTAGAGAAATGTTGGGATGGTACGCCACTCAAATAGTTTCGGAACCGCTGCTCTATAGCATGAGGAACTCAAAGTTCATTGCCGCACTTACAAAAGTTGCCCCACTATCTTGAACTCTATCCATAAGAAAATTCTCATTTAGAAAGACCCAAAAGTTTGCCATGGTTGTTCTTGAGGTAATATATTCCAGAGATAAAATAGTCCCCCAATTGATTTATCCGGTAGGGACTACTCTGAGGGAGTTATTGGCTAGTAAAGATAGAACTAGTTTGCTACTGAGAGTAAAATAAAATTTTCATTTGCTTAGGTTTTTTGGTGATGAAACTTGGATTCTGCACCGTATCAAAGATAAAAAAAAAATCCAATTAGAATAAATGCCATTTAACATAAGGAATTCAATCAAACTCAGGAGCATGTCTTTAGAGGACACTAATGTTACAGTGTCAAGAGGAAAACAGCAATAAATACCTGATATCCTTGCCATACCGCCCAGACCATCTGACCATTTAAAATAAAGAGAAACAATAAAGAAAAATATATCTAACCACAAAATACATGGGAATGGTGTGAGTGTGTGCGCGCGCATGAGTGTGGAAAACCATGTAATACAGATGATTAAATTGAAAAAATTAATTTGAAAAAATGAATTTGAAACTCTTTGTACTTAAATGTGCAAAGGTAAGTAAATAATAACCTCCCTATAGATATCCATCTAAAAACATTGCTAATCATAAAGATAAGTAAAACAAAATATTTAATTAAAATAGTCAAAATTAGGTGGAAAATGATAACTTGGATTCCTTTTAGGATTGCAAACTTAAAAAAAAAATTTTAATATAATATATTCTTGAAATAAAATAAAGTTAAATATCAATAGGTAAAAAAAATAATCACTAAGCAAGAAAAGTTTGGATTGTTGATTTCAAATGGCCTCCATCAAATTTGGTTTGAAAATGTGACATTTTGTCATAAGTATGAAAATAATAAATTTAATAGAAAATCTTGAAGTGAATTAATTGGTAAGAACATTTGCCTGTTTATGCAGTATAGTCAGTAGTGAGAATTTAAATTGGGAAAAAAAATTATTGTTCTCGCCAAGTATCTCGAGCTCAAGGTAAAAAAAAACATGAATTTAAATTGATACGTTACTCAGATATCTTTAAACTCTCACACGTAATTATAATCTCAGGTTGAGTGTTGAAATTTGATTGTCCTTTCGGGTGTCATTGACCCTCTGGGATGACTTTTTCATATTATTCGATTTTAATTTAGCCGCACATATATTTTTGCACTCGAACTTGCCGCCTGGCTTCAGAGAGAGCGCTTCTTCCTTTTTTAAAATATGGTCCAGCAAACCTAACGCGGCTCTTTCAAAATCCGAGCAAAACGCCAATTAGAGGTTACGGTAGTTTATTGGACTCGAAAAATAATTAGTTCCGTTTATGTGGGTAAAAATTTGGAAGTCATAATTAGAAAATAGAAGCTTCACCGAAGATAATTAAAAATGGTTGTAGTAAGCTTCCTTTAGTACCAAGCTAGTAAGAAACTAATAAAATAGTTTTTTTTTAATTTCCTTTCACTTGCAGATATTCAGGGTTTTCGTTGGTTTCGTTAGACAGCAGCACCATCGGATTTCATGTAACATACAAAAACCAACCAAAAAACTATGTCTTTCTCAGTGCACAGCAAAAATATATTCGTTACTCACTTACTTTATGGCATTAGGAACTCAAAAGTTACGTAGATAATACAAAAAGTTAATTTTAAAATGAAGGTATTGTCTTGGATTGTTGAAATTGTTGTCAAGGTAATTATTTCTAATATATAAGAATGTCCTTTATATTAGGGATGGGTTGTGAAATCACAGCCTGTGCCCTGTTTCATTAAAACAAACTTTGCAACTTTTCACTTTACAATTTTCACTTTTCATGTAGTTGCAAAGTAAAAATTATTTTTGTTTCATCAATATTTGTCACATTCTTTGTATTCATCAGTTTGATTTGAAAAGTCTTTGCATTTGCAGCTATGTTCTTTGCATTTAGCATTTTGTACAGTCATATGTTATAGGTTATTTTGGGTTACATTTCTATAGTTAAAAACAATTATGTCTAAAAGAATTGAAAGCATGAAAAAGAAACTAGCAGTGTTGGAAGTAATAAAATGTAAAAATTAAATTTTATTTAGTAAATTTAACAATTCTACTAGCGCCAGAGAGAAGCAATCGGCTTGGGAAGAAGTGTTAGCTAAAGCTAAATCTTTGGGCTTGGTTGGCGAGAGTAAAGATTGGGTCTTCACCCAAGACAATCTATATGGGCTATGGAAATGTTGTGCTTTGGTAAGTCCATATAAAATGTTGTAAAATTATTTTCATAAACCACCGCACAAGATAAAATATTATTATTAATGATATACACTATAAGATCGCACGAAACATAAAATACTAATATTAATAACCATAAAATATATAATTTATCTTATAAATTAATATAAAGTTACCCAAGTCATTGAATAGGGTAGTATTTAGAAGGTGTAGAGTATTCATAATTGATCACAAAAAGTATTTAAATATGCAATTTTTAACACGTTTATTATTTAAAACTATCCTAGACCAACAAACCTAACCTTTTGCACGGAAAATATGTTTTTAAATTTTAAATGAAGCTCTCCAAAAGATCGCCACATCCACAATAAACTAAGTTTTTAACCAACGTTAGAAAAATAAATGGAACTAAGTAAAGATTTAGCTCCAAAAACTCTAATAGATGGCCATAGGGAAGAGAATTATTTAAAAAAAATCGCATAGAGAGCATTAGACTTTAAATACATGTTATTTGAAAATAACACACACCTATGTAGCTTTCTTTTTACAACCAATTAATATTAATGACCAATAATTAATTAATATTGATACAATTAAAATTAAACGCTTATAATTCGAATATTTTTTAAAATTATTAATTGTGTTAGTTAATGTTTTTGCTTTATTTTTTGTATTAAAACTAGTGGATTAAGCCATAAAATTCTTTCAACATTTCCGAATTAATTAACAAATTAATAGCCATACAATTAAAATTAAATTCCTATAATTAGAATATTTTTTAAATTATGATATATGATAATTAATGTTTTTGCTTTTTTATACTAAAAATAATGGAGTACCCATCAATGTATTCCAATATTTCTGAATTAATTAACCAATTAATAGCGATATGATTAAAATTAAATGCTAATAATTCGAATTTCTTTTATTATTATTATCATCTATGATATGTAATGTTTTTGCTTTATTTTTATATTATAACAAATGAATTAGGACATAAATTTATTTCAATATTCCTAAATTAATTAACCATTTCATACATTTTTTTTTGTACATAATTAATATTAATTTTTGTTACTGCCATCTTTTGTCATAACTTAAACGTTATTTATTTATGATTGGACTGAACTCTAAATGGTTTAATTCGAAACTAATACTAAAATTCCCACCATGCGTGCTCATTCCACAGCAGTGTTGCCAACTGTACGATCTGGATACTACTTTTGATATAATTTCAACATATGTACAATCCAATTTTAGGATATTTTCTAAAAGTAATATCCTGCGGCCCTGCTATCCAGTAACAAATTTTACATTAATTTTTTAAATGAAAATCGCAGGGCTTATCAATACAATGCCAGAAATAAGTATCCTACCGGTCAATAAAAATCCATTTCAGGTCCATGTACTATCACTAGATACTATAGACTTGGCAACACTGTTCCGCAGATTCAAATATAGAAACTGTGGCGCCTTAAACATGGTGGTACTGTAGAGTAGTAAAATCTAGCTTTAAATACATATATTACGAAAATAACTGCAGACCCAGGTTCCACACTTATGCAGGGTCACTGTAGACATATAGAACTATGATTTCCACCATGTGTGGTCATTCAACAAATTTAAATATAGAAACTGTGGCACCTTAAACGTACGGTCGTACAGTGTTATTCTCGAATCCAATATAGTTTGAAGACATAATTATATCCAAAAATAACGGCAGAACCAGGCTCCACACTGTATATATGTAGAACTATAAATCTCACCATGTTTGCTAACTCCACAGATTTTAAAATTAATTACAATATTCTTTTTACCCTAGCGCATTTATGAGATGTTTTTAAACTAATATTTGACTCTAGTGCTCTCTATGCTATTTTTTAAAACTAATTCTCTTACTTATTGCCTTCTATTAAAATTTTTGGATCTAGATTTTCGCTTAGTTCCATTTATTTTTCTAATGTTGGTTAAAAACTGTTAGTTTATTGTTGATGTGGCGGTCTTCTGAGAGCATGTTTATTATTAAGGCAAAGTTATGTTATATTTAAAACAGTTTTTTTAGTGAACTACTCTTTACTTTCTTCACCGATTCTCAATATAGTCATATGAAATTCACGTTGGTTTTGAAATCTGTTCTTGTAGGAATACCCATTGGAATTACGTTTTTTGACACTGTTGGATATGTCGCTAGAGTAGAAGGTATTTCAATGCAGCCATCTCTCAACCCCAATTCTTCCATAACAGATTATGTCCTCTTGAACCGATGGTGTATTAGAAGCTTTGACATTTCTCGAGGTGATATAATCTCGTTAGTGTCTCCTAAAGACCCTGATCAGACTATTATTAAAAGAGTGGTTGGAGTGGAGGGGGATATTATATCCACTATTAGCTACAAGAGGCCTTTCATCAGGGTACCTGAAGGACACATCTGGGTAGAAGGTGACCACACTGGACATTCTATGGACTCTAACTCTTTTGGACCAGTGGCCCTTGGACTAGTCACAGCTAAAGCTCAGTGCATAGTTTGGCCTCCAAGCAGATGGCAAAGTATAAAATCTGAAATTCTTGAAGGAAGAAAGCCTGTTAATATGAAATAACGGAAGTAGACCTAATTTATTCCTTTAAAAAAATACAAATCATGCGTGCAGTCTGCTTTGTGAATCGCTTAGAGATCGACCTGAGTGGGAATGTGTTCAGCAATGCTCTTGCGTTTGGAGATGTTGATAACGATGGTCAAAATGAGTTTATCGTTGGAGACACAAGTGGAGAACTTGTTGTTTTTAAAGGAGGTAATATTTGGCAACAACTAAGTGGACTGGGAATGATAACTGCTGTAAGTGTAGGGGATGTTCTTAATCTTGGATTTAATGCTTTGATTGCTGTAAGTGGAGATGGGTGGTGTCATATATTATCGAAGACAACCATTGAATGTGAAGATGGATCTAAGGAAGACACACTAGAATGTGTCCATGTGCAACGAATACCAGCAAACACAAAGGTAATAATTATTGGTCAAATCATTATTTATAAATTGACCAGTGGAATTGTTTGAAGATGTGAGTAAGGCTTTGAATGCGGTAAAGGGGCAGAAGGTGGTTTCTCTAAACTATAAAAAGGCCTTTTTCAAGGTCTTTCATTATTGGTAGGCCTACATATTTTTGATTTCCGACTGATTATACTACCTCATCATTTAAAAATTAGATTCACTTAGAATAATTCTAAAACAGGCAAAACACCCAGTTCCGCCCCCAATCTCTGGCCATTAATTCTTCACTCCATCATTGTGAAAGGGAAAGCCCCAATTTCACTTCTTTTTAGCACCACGTCTTACTACCCATTCGGGTTATGCACTTATGTACTAATTACGCTAATGGGTTAGGGATGAAGGTTCATTTTAGAGGAAGTGCACCTGCATTATGTGTGGAAAAAGAGTAGGAGATGATTTAAGAAAAATCACCCTCAATACACCCGACCGGAATTGAACCCCAATCTCCCTGTCATTGGTAGTCTAGTCTATTGCGAGATTAGCGGCATAGACCATGCGATTACCGAAGTAGGTTAATTTCACCATAGATAAAAAAAATTACCATTATGGTATTTAAACCCAGGACTCTTGGCTCAGTATGAAGACATGCTTACCAACTGGGCTAAGAGGTTTGTCATAAATCAGGCAGAAATTAAATGGCTCTGAGGTGGACCAAAAGTGAAGAACACAGAAGATGAGGATAGAAAGGGTTTGGATCCATGTATCATGAAGTAATTTTGAGGTCTCCCCAGGTAAACTAAGTTTTAGGGCTCTTATAAAATAGTGTGTTTGGCCAAACGCCTTAGCTAGTTGGTAGCTTGTCTGCCTACTGAGCTAGGAGACCTGGGTTTTATTCCTGGCATGGCCAAAAAATTTATCATTGCTGAAATGTGAGTTTCCCCTTTGATGTTAACGAATTAATGAGCGGAGGCTTGGTCTGTGCCAGATTTAGGCCTATAAGTCATGTGCTGATATAATCAATCAATTCAAAAAGTGCACATTAAATACCTTTAATAAATTAGGTAATTATTTATGTGTGTCTTTACATAGAATTCAATACAAAAGTAGCATAACATAATATTTCCTGACTAAAGAAAATACTGAACTATGCCCTGACTCATATTTGCCCATCACATCCTCACTAACAATCCTTTGTTGGGATTTAAACACATATTGATGGATATTTGGAGTGATTATTTGGCTATGCCTCAAATTACTATTAACCTACTGTGGCACTCTTATCCACAGTTTTTGCTCTATGTAAATGTAGCCATATGCTTTGGTGTTCACTGCAACAGGTTTTCCCAAATTGGGGTACACATACCCTCAAGGGTAACCAAGAGTTTTCAGGAAGTTTTAAAAAGTTATCTTTAGTTTTATTTATTACTATGCCTATTAACTCATGAAAATGTAGGCCTACTTATTTATAGGTTTTTTCTAGCATGATGCAAATTGGTCTAAATAAAATATCCACAACCTTGTAACCAATTGCAGCATACTTATTATATAGACATTTGGTGGCAGGACGAAAAGTACCGATAATCATCACAACCGGACACAAATCTTTGTTGGGTATGTAATCTTCAAACAAGCCTTCCCATCCTTGGTATTTTATCACCAAAGATGGTTCGATGGTGCCTAATTCTCAGTGCCTACAATCATAAACTTGAGTACAGAGATGGTTCTGAGAATAACAATTCTAAACAAATTATAACATATTTTGAAGTGAGGTCCCGGGTTCGATCCCCGGTGCTTTCAGAATTTATCTGTGAAGCAGTGGGTCTGGAACGTTTTTCAAACTCAACTTTGTGAGGACATATGAGGAGATACTTGAATACAAAACTAGAAACTCCAGTATAGATAACCGAGATTAACGACCAGAATGTTTTATATGTGCTAACCACGTGACACCCTCTATTCGCATATGTTGGTACTATTATCACTAACGGCGGCTACCACGCGGTCTGTATAGCTTGAATGCGGACTCACGCCATGGAGATAATTGTTTTCTTTTTTAAGCCTTTCTTTTCTTCAATAATGGATTTGTTTAGCTTCTCACTAAAGCTTTATTACAATTTGGAACAACAGTTTATACTTTGGACAGGATGTAAGGTAGTTGTTTCCTTTTTTCATGGTGATCTGACAGAGTTAAGCTATGCTAGTTTGACCATGGCCCTGAAAAGAAGTACAGCACTGTACAAAAGTTTGGGAAACTATGGTAACACTGCACTATGGTGTGTCATCCCACAGGTTGTGTTACTAGGTGACATTGATGGTGATGGCAACTTAGAGCTGGTGCTAGGGTTGACAGACAGGGTGGTACGTTCCTATCGCTGGATCCACGACTCAACAGACGATGATGGCCAGGTGTCTGGAAAGTTGGTGGGACTGAATAAGTGGGAATGTGCAAACCAAATTGGTACAGTGACATTAAACTACTCTCCTGATGGCACGCCATGTTTGCTGGTTTCACAACCTGGTGGCACATTTATGAAGATAAGTTGCTGCAGTGAAATCAAGGACGATACGACTACTAGCGCAAGGTAGTGTTGACTCTTCATAGAACTTTCAACATGAGTCGTATTACTGCAGGGTCATTATGATTTCTACAATAACACTTTCTCTTTAATTACTGTTGGTGTACCCAAATTTGGAAATTTATCATCATCAGCAGTCTAGTAGTCACTTAAGTTACTACTTAGTCCATTAAACCACCAAAGTGGGTAGGACTATCATAATGGAACAGTTTTTTTTTTTTGCACCGTGTCTTACTATATGTTCAGGTTGTATTTATATGTACTAATTATCCTAATGTGCTAGGAATGAGGAAGTTTGAATTTAAAGAAAGTGTAGCCAAATTTGCATGAAGGAAGAGTGGGAAACCATTTTGGAAAAACCACCCTCGGTACACTCGACCTAGATTATAATCCCAATAACCCGCCTCGGTGGCATAGTTGGCTAACACGCCAGTCGTTTTGAGCGAGACCACCAATGATGGGGATATCGATGTTCGAATCTCGGTCGGGTGAACTGGGGGTGGTTTTTCCTAAATGGTTTCCCACTCTCCCTCCCCACAAATGCAGGTTCACTTCCTCTAAAATTTAACCTTCCCAATTCCTAATCCATTAGTGTGATTAGTACTTAAGCGTATAACCCGAACGGGTAGTAAGACGCAGTGCTAAATAATAAAATAATAATAATAAATCTAATCCCAATCTCCCTGTCGTTGGCAATCAAGTCTATTGTGAGAGTGACACTTTAGGCCATCTGGCCACCGAGGCGGGCTTATCTTTGATTTCTGTTGGATTTAATTAACAAAAAATTGCAAAACAACTAAACAAACTAGTTTTTTTTAGTTTTTTTTAGCACTGTGTCTTACTACCCATTACTACCCAGGGTTAAATACACATGTGTACTAATTACGCTAATATGTTAGAAATGAGAAAGGTTAAATTTAGAGGAAATGTACCAGAATTTGTTTGTCATTACACCTGATTGGGATTCGAACCCCGATATTTCTGTCATTGTCATTCCGGTCTATTTCGAGAATGACTCTTTAGCTCATCAAGCCACTAAAGTTAAACTTTGAGATCTCTAGAACAATACAAATAAGCATGTTCTACTAGATACAAAATTTCAGGCTGTTGTGTAATACCCGTTGATTGAGAAGCAACATCTTAACACTCCAACTAATAATACTATTATTGTAATAAACATAGTCTCTTTAGTTAGCTATCATATCATTAAACAATAATTATTTTAGCTGGTTAACTAAATTCTGCACCTTATTTAGCTTTTGAATAAAATATATTATTTGGGAAAAATTGGGTAAAGGTTAAAAAAATCAGATCTAGTACGCCTATATATAATGAACATTTGTGACACCTTTCTGCACAGTTAGAAAGATTTTCATAGCTTTGGATGAATATGATCTGAGACTTTGGAAGCCTTTGATTTTATTGGGGTCCCACACCTAAGCTCAGTCCGAAGCATGGGTCTCTACTGATCTAAGGGTCCCAGGTTCGATTCTCGATATGGCCGAAAAATTTATCATTTGTGGAATGTGGGGTTCCCCTTTCACAGTAATGAATTAACGGGTGGGGCTGGATGTTGTGTCTGTTCTAGATATAAGTAGACATATTACAGGTAGGTCTTAAACTGGGGAATTTATTTAGTTAAACATTTGCTAAGCTCATATTCCTTACTCTTTAGTCTAAACTTTGTAGTGAATGAAATTTTCAAGTATGGGCTACCACAGCTTATATAGACCTAATTATTTAACTCATCATAGTCGAATGTTTGAGTGAATGTCATTTTAAGTGATTGAGATGACAAATTAATAAACTTTTAAATATATTTGGAAAATGACACCTAGGCATGAAAATTGAACCTAGGACCTTTGTATCGATTCCTTTGTCAAAATATCATTTTTCAAATTTGTTTTAATGCCTTCCTATGAACAGCTGTCCCGCGACCATTGAATTATATTTTCAATGAAATAATGTTTCTCTATTTAGTCATAGTTGTTTAACTTTTGCAGTACTGAAGACTTGGCTGTCACATCAGTGGATTATCACCCTCTTCTATCTTCGCGCATGCGCAATCCCAATGTGTCAACAGAAATCCTGGGCTGCATACGCCCACCTGGAGCTTCCAAAGATGACCGCACTACCATGAGATATGCTGTTGCAACACTTGATGGCACATTGATGTTAGTGCAAGGGCAGGATGTATTATGGTTAGTGTATTATCATCTTTCTTATCAAACAAATTGGCCACCTCTGTGCTCTAGTTGTCAAAGTTTGTGGCTACAGATCCAGAGGTCCCAAGTTTGATCCCCAGCGCTTCCAGATTTTTCTATGAAGCAATGAGTCTGGAACGAGGTCACCAGAGCCTTGTGAGGACATTTGAGGAGCTACTTGAATAAATAAGTAGCAGCTCTGGTTTAGAAAACTGAGATTAATGGCCGGAGGGTTCGTAGTGCTGACCACATAACACCTCTATCTGCAAATCTTGACACTATCTTCGCCAACATGCGGCGACTGCTCACTGGCTAACGCCATGGAGTTTTTTTTTATATATCAAACAAATTAGTATTCATTCATGCACATAGATGTTAATGTAGGGGCAGAATGTGCTATGGCTAGTGTATTATTAACCTAAATATCAAACAAATTATTATATGGTTACTGTTGGTGCCATGCTGATAAAGTATTTGACAGGGACTGGTTTTGATGTTCATTCGACCGACACTCCCATCCTTCTCTTTATCTGTTAATCTGGAGTCGGAACATAAACATAATATATTGATCTCATATCTCCTCAGTATATATTAATACTTTATAAGCTCTACTTTAATTTGGTTTTGATGTTAATTTATTTTGATTGGGTACATTATACTTTATATACTAGCAGTCTCAGACGGTCAGTTTACTGCTGCTGTGTTAGGAACCAGCAGAATAGGATAGAGAAGTCACAACTAAGATGGTATGGTCATGTGAGGAGAATGTAGGAGATACTACCAAAGTAGATATTGGATATTGAAGTGGGGGGTGGGAGGGTTGGGAGGGTGTAGGAGGCCAAGAGACTAAAGGATAGGTGGCTGAAGGGAGTATAACTTAACGTGCTAGAACACTTCAGCTGGCTCATAAGCTGCTTCAGCACCCCTGGACATCCAGGCCCAGGGGAGTTTTAGGTCAGTACCTACCTAAAATACTTCAACCCCCCACCTCGAAGTATGAGATGATCCGGATCAGGCTGGATACCCAGGGATGCTAGAATTAACTCCTCCCCTACCAGTCACTCAATGGTTGGACTGACACTTGGGGACTAGTGCCTCCCACCTATCCAGGATGGCAACCAGAGCTATTTGATTCCACTCACAGAAGTGACCTTATGATCTCCACTCTTTCCTGTGTGTATGGGAATGGGATTACGCCCATTTCGCGGGGCAAAGTAATTCCCCACTACTCGTGCGTACAAGTGTAGGCGCCCATGTTTTAGCACATTTACTACTAATTGTCCAGGCTAGCACTGGAGCTCTAAAACGGCTCACTGCATGACCGACGAGGCCAAGGCCCTCAGGCCCAGGACACCAAGAGTCAAGGCCCAGAACCCCAGGAGTCCAAACCCCACCAGTTTGCCAATGCGATCACTCATCGGCGGCCAAACTTTATTGCTCCACAGAGTCCAACCCATTTCTGGGCCGCTGCCACGAGAAAGCTCACGATATGGGCTCTCCGCCCAGCCCTGTGTACTGCTTATAATGGAAGTAGTCAAACGGGGGCATACCAGTCCGCAGGGCCACACCCGAGCTACTGTAGGTGACCAATGTAAGCACCAACGACCCCTGGCACGGGGAAAGGGAGTGCAGAGGAGTGTGGTGGAGAGAAGAGAGGACTGAGTCATGGTGGAAGAGGAGACTTTGGAGAGGCTCATGTTCCAAACAGACCCGGTCCGTGACCGGAAACTGTTCATGATGATGATAATGATTATCCAGCACAAATAAACTTTTTAGTGATATTTTTCTTAAATTTTAGTACAACCCCCAAAATAATATATGTTCACCCAACCTAATGGCTGCCTGCAAACTCTTAATCTCATATGTACCATATTATTTAGAATTGTACACATTGTTTATTTTCGTTGAATCATTTATTCAATAAAAAGGCAGTATTTTGACTTAAATAAAATACTTGGAGATGGTTCAAATATAACTTCTGAGGCTGTCTGAGATAATTACTACACCTGGGCCTGGATTCACTAACAGGAGCAAATAGTTGCGTCGGCGCAAGTTTGAAAGATGTGCCCAAATCCCTATTCACTAAAAGAAGCAGGCGCAATTTGAGAGCAAAGTTGCGCCTTTTATTTGCCACCACTCAAGAGTAGGCGCAACTATTAAAATCATGATTGTCACTTCAATAAATTTAAATGGCGGCATATTATCGTTATGGCTTAAAATACAATAATTAGTTAACTGTACTCCAATTAATAATAAAGAAATTAAAATAACAGACGTTTGTCAAGCACAAAATTTGTTTCAATTTAGATAGTGGTAACAAAGCAATTACTTACCTTTTATTGTTGAAATCTTACATTCAAACAACGTAATGGCATTTATTGCATTATTACAAAACAAAACGTCAAACGAAACCACGAACTGTGTAATCTTTGTCTAGATCCAAAGAGGTTTGTATTCCTCCAAATCCAAAGACATCGCGTCAGTAAATATGGTGGTTAGTATAGCTTTAAAATAAATTTTAAAGTTTCTATAAATGTTTTCTTAATGGAACTTAAGCTTTAAACTAATAATATTAATAAATACTAAATAATATACTAATATTGGTTTTGTAAAGCACCCACAAAGAGGCCGTTTCTAATTTTATTGCTAGTCTACAAGCAAAATATTTAGAAATCCTTGTATTTGCTGTCATTTTCATTAGAGATTTAAAATAAAGTAGCCTTGACTTTGAAAGGAAATTCTTCACAAGGATTGGTCGAAACAGCACAATTGATGACGTTTATGGTGACGTCACCATAATCTTGCCACCAGTTTGCGCCTTGTTTAGTGAATACGGAAATGGAGCAAATAAATAAGGCGCATCTTGGGGAGCATCTTGGGCGCAAAGTTGCGCCATTTCTATACTTGCGCCGGAGCAGATTTGCTCCCGTTAGTGAATCCAGGCCCTGGAGTATATCCTAATATTAAAATTTGTGGTTAAAGGGTTACACACTTTTCACTGGTCTGTCATCTGCATTACACAAGACGCTTCATAGAATAACTATACAATTTTAATAATCTATTACAAATCACTATTTAAATTAGAAAACAACAAATAAAAATATTAATAAATTTGGAAAAAAAATAGGGTTATTAAAAAGAATGATGGAGCTAAAGTATGTTGGAAAAGGTTGCAAGGGAGACCTTATAAGGAGATGGGAGACGCAAGTTGTAGCAAGTGTTCAAGGCAGAGGAGAAGAATGGTGGAAAGATAGCACAAGATAGAAGTATATTTACAAAACTTACTCAGCCCCAGGCTGGAAGTAGAAGACGACAATTTTATTTATTTATTTAGCACCGCGTCTTAATACCCGTTCGGGTTATACGCTTAAGTACTAATTACACTAATGGATTAGGAATTGGGAAGGTTGAATTTAGAGGAAGTGAACCCGCATTTGCGTGGAGGGAGAGTGGAAAACCATTTAGGAAAACCCCCCTCCCAGTTCACCCAAGTGAAATTCGAACCTCGATCCCCCCGTCCTCGGTGGTCTGGCTCAACACGACTGGCGTGTTAGCCAACTACGCCACCGAGGCGGATAAGACGACAATTTAATGGGTCCTTGTGAAATTCTTATTTTTTAGATATACCAAAATACATAAATGGGTCTGCAGAGTTTTACATATCTATGTGTACAACTGTAAATAATTCACCTTAAGAACCTTCCTATTGTGAACATTAATTTTTACCACTGTTCCAATCATATTTAAAGAAATTCCGCACCGAGTTGAACTTCTTAGTGCTTACTGATAATTTTCTAATCGCTTCGGAAAGTAATTATATGCTGTCTTTATCAAAATTACTAAAAAAAAGGGCACATACAATATAATTAAAATTGAGTTAAAGAAAGAAGAGTATAAAAAACAATTTATAAGGAGCGGAATCCAATCAGATCAGCACATAAGTACCTGTTACGCTAGAAAAGTTGATGCCAGCACTATATTTGTGTGAACTGCTGTGTTAGTTATCACGTGTTTCTGGGATGTTGCACAAATGTCTTTTGATTGGTGTCTAAGGCTGTAATTTTAGTAGTCTTACAAGTTGGCGAAAACTAGTTTGCAGGTCCTAGAGCAGAACTCTATAGTGACTAGTGGGCAGTTGTTGTAGACAGTTACTTGTGGGCAGTTGTTGTAGACAGTTACTTGTGGGCAGTTGTTGTAAACAGTTACTTGTGGGCAGTTGTTGTAAAGACATACTTGTAGACAGTTGTTTGAGAGTGTCAGGGAAAATGTGCGAGTTAAGTGATGGCATGCTGTGAGCACCATGAGTACGACAATGTCTATGACAGTGGTCATGACAGGGATCTAGACAGTTGGCTGTGGACAATTTTCCTAGATAGTTGTTGCAAGGAGTCTTCTGAAGACCCTTGCCATGTTTGTGTAAACAAAGTGTAAATGTGTGATGCCTAACTAAAAGGTTTGTGGACTTAGACTAAAACTTAGAATGTAGTGTAGGATTCAAAGACACGGACTTACAGGCAACCAGGTGACAGCCGAACCCCAGCCTCCCGTCACTATGACGACTGTTGTATTAGTTCACTTTTCTTTAATAAACATAATCGTAGTAATTGTTTGGTCATTCATTCAATCTATCACCTTGTAGTCTCACTAGTGATGAATACTGTGACAACTTTACACATTACTTTAGATGGCAAACTAACATGTTATTATATCGTCATGTCAGAAGTCCGAATATTACACTTTACATCTGATATAAAACCCACATATTTACAGAAGAAAGTTTTCCTTACTTTTCATTTTATTCTACTTTTATTTCAGGTCAATGCAAGTAGACCACCAATTGTTTGCGCTGACAAAGCTCGATGTCACCGGGGATGGTACAGAGGAAATTGTGGCATGCTCCTGGGACGGACAGACGTACATTTTGGACCAGGAAAAACGCAGCGTTAGGTTCCAGTTAGAAGAGTCTGTGTGCAGTTTCTGCTCAGGTTACTATGCCCTGGACCCTTCCAAAGAAGCCGCCCCTTGCTTTATTTACACTACCTTTAGCAACAAGGTCAGTTCGCATCTGTAAATTCTTGATAGCAGGTTGAATTTTATATGTATCAAACCTAAATCTTAAAATTTATTTTTAATCTCAAATCCATTTTTGAATCCTTTCGTCTTTAAAAATGTACCATTTTGGTTAAAGTGAAAATATTAAAATTTAATTTAAAAAAGTTTGTTTAAGGCTTGGTACCACTGACAAATGATATTATGTTTGTCATGTCTCTTGCATCATAAACAAAGATAACACTTTTTTAGTAAATTAATACGATTATGTGTGTGGGATATTGTTACTATCTCAACCTCACAAGTTTATATAGTTCCTTTACCAATTTCTTAGAATAGTTCTTTGAAATCAAGGACTCATAATTATATTCGAGATACTTTTTTGAGATTGTTACGAATCTCGACTCTTTCGAATACCATAGGATTCGAAGAATCAAGGTTTTAAGCATCCCATCTTTAGTTTTCAGCTAACTTGTTTCAAGGGGTTTGTGTAAAATACTATCTTGATTACTACATTTATTTTAATAAAATTAATTAGTGCTTAATGGCTTGGAAATGTATATTAAGACAGTGTAGAAACATTGTACACTAATGTAAAGTAATTGATATCAAAGGAAGCCAACCTGAAAGGATAGTTAGGTTAGGACTAGATAGGAACAAACACACTTCTATGTACATTTCTTCTTAGTCTTTTAAACTTTCCACTTTTTCACACTTCCACATTTACACATTGTTTTGAATTTTCGGAAATATTCCGTTTTCATATGAAGAAACAAAGTAGAAAAACACAAAACACAAAGAAAGATATGTTATGGAAGTTCCGTTTGATGAAAAATGAAATTTTACAACTCTTTTCTTCAATCTAAGCTTCCTGGAAAATATGGAAAACAGGGGGAATTTTGAAGTAAGAAAATAGGGGCAACCAAGGCCATAGCCAGCCAATAATTTCAGGGGGGGTTTGGTGGGCACATCCCCCAATTCCCGGAGGCTGGAAAAATTTCTAAATGATAAACAGTTCTAGAAGCTCTCTGAAGTGTTTTTTATGGCCATATAACCCACTAACTGCTAAAGGCTAGAAAAAATTATAAATATTAAACACCTCTAAAATCTCTCTTAAGTGCGTTTTATGGTAACACAGCCCCCTAATCTGTACTTTTACCTTAATTTTAATATTGTTTGAACCATAAATAAAACCATATATATTTTGTTCATAAAATAGGGGGGGGTTTGAACCCCCAAACCCCCCCCTTGACTACGGCCTTGGGGGCAACCCTGTTAAAGCATTTTAATTTAATCTCTTCCACCTAACTTTGTTAGGATACTAGCACCCAGCACCTTCTAATAATTTTTTTTTTCACTCTCTTTAGATATACATGTACTATAATGTAAAACTACCAAGCATGGTCGCTCAAAGCCGAAGAGGACTAGCCGCCAAATGTGGGCAGGATTTGAGCCCTCGACAGTCACAGAGACTCATAGAGTGGTGCTTGTATGGCAAGAAATAGTGATCTTCATCAACAAACCGTCACAATCATCTTTTAGATAATCACTCTTATACTTCTGTGATAGAAATACCTGCTTTGTAACATTTGAGAGTTCTAAAATTTAATTTTGTACCCAATGCTTTGTTATGAATTTATGAAAATTTTAGAAGCAACAATAAAGCTTCAGCCAGCTTCTTAGCTACAAGGTTTATTGTGTGGCTTATTTTTGTACATCACATATAGAAGGGCTGTGAAGTCTTTACACCATGCCTTCAACTCTGATTCCTTTATTTTTTGTTTGTCCGACTCCAACTCCCTGATAAATGGCTAAAGTAGGTATATTAATTTGTAATAACAAATTTACCACATTAAAATGCTCCAATACATTTTGACTTTATGGGAAGCTTCTTTGACATTGTGAATCTATATTTAAATAAATTTGTCAATCAAATTACAAATAATAATAATAATAATAATCATCCACAGTTTCCTGTCGGTCTGTCTCGAACACAAGCCTCTCCATTTACTTCTGTCCTCCCACCACCTTTCTTCCTCCCCGTCGGCCCACCCCTCTCCTCTCCACACTCCTTTGCACTTCCTTTATCCACCTGTTCCTGGGTCTTCCTCTTGGCCTCCTGCCCGCCACCTCCATTTAGAGCATTCTCCTTGGAATCCACTCCTCTTCAATCCTCTTTGCATGTCCATACCACCTCAATCTCGCCTTCTCTATCCTATCCTGCAGGGGTTCCTTCTTTACTCTCTACTGGTCATCAAGAATTTTTTTTTCAAAGTATAAAATATAAATGATAGAGTTACCATATATTGTTATAATATTATAAGTTTTTATTTTGAAGCCGGAGTCAGAGAGTCAGTACAGTTTTACCGACTCCACCCAAAATTATATCCACGACTGACTTCACAGTCCTGGTCTATAGCACTAGTCACGGACTAGTGGAGAGCCTATTCCTTTGACTCAAAGGTGTAAGGGCAATGATGCCCAAATCTGAACAAATATAAAGTTGTGAGGGAACCCCTTCGATACCCAGACAGTCTCACCACCAGGGATGCTCAGAATGCAAAAGGGATCTAATGGCTACCAAAGCATTTTTTTTTTAAACATTCAACGAGGGACTATCTGGGCTTTCAGGACTCAGCATTGTGATAAAATTGATGAATATTTATTTTGCTTTTAATAAGGGTAGGCAAAGGTTAAAAAATTTTGACGTGGCTTCGAAACCAATGTCAGCTTTGACTTCGCTTCAAAAATTCTAACTTCAACATTTACGAAGCTTTGCCAATCAAAATATTGTTAGCTAAAATTCTCACCTTATAGTAGATTATTTTATCTTGAGTTGTTGTATACATTACAAATTAAAATTCCAATTGGGGGGGGGGGAGTAATTGTATTGTAAGTTGTGATTATAACTTAATTTATAATAATAAAATTAAATATTATAAACAATTGTGCAATAAAAATTTCAATTTTTAGTGCATCAAGCTATGTATAAATAACCACAATATAATATTTTTTTCAATCATAAACAACTAACAAAACAAATTCGAACTTCGATTCAGCTTTGAGAATATTTCATATATTCTATTCGAATTCGCTTTGAATTGAAAAATTGAACCTCGCACACCTCTAGCTTTTAATCTAACTAAACTTCTAAGAATTAATATACAACCAGGTAAAATGTCAATGTAATTCTAAGAAACTTTAATGTTTCTTCCATTGTAGAGCATAACAGCATCTTAAGGCCGGTACACACAGAACGCTAAGCTATGCTTTGCTGTGCTGTGCTAAGACTTAGTTTGGTTTTACACTCATTGTTAAGCTAAGCTAAGCAATAGTTTCTCTTTTCCATCCCGAATTCATTGTTGTTTCTTTCTAGTCTGCTCCAGTGAAGTTTAGTTATGGCGTTCTCCAAAATGTCTTGTTCGAATTCAGGTGATAGTACTGAATTAGAGGAGATGGTGATATTAGCGGCTGTTTTGGGAAATGAAGAAAATTTAGGAGGTGGAGGTTTGACTTGTTCAATTAACACTTCTATTTTGATATAAAAACACTTATTAAATATAAAACCTAAATAGAATATTACTTAAATACACGGTAAACAAACTGAAAACAAAACTTCAATACTTTTCTGGTTATTTTCACCAAACCAGCACTGCATCTGCTCAACACGTACCCCAAGCGGCGTCATACGTAAGATGACTCAAAATGAGACATAGAAAAATTGACTGGCCAACAATAGGAAAAAACATAGAAAGGCATAGCTTAGCTTAGCTTTCTTTGTGAACCAACACATTTAAATATATGGTCCGCTATTTTTCTAAATGGTTAGCAGAGCAAAGCTTAGCTTAGCATTCTGTGTGTACCGGCCTTGATACTCTTCGCTGTTGTTTTGTTCTAGTACTTTATGCTTGATGGTGTGTCACTTGGTTGGAGTTAAGCTTTGTGGCCTTATTGCTTGGCTTTCGGGCCTAGCTCTGTTCAATTGCCTTTCAATAGATGACTTGTATCAAATAGAGATGTACACGCACAATGCAGTTTAAGCTATCTGTTTGGGTAAGGTCGGAGACCCAAGCAGCAGGGCTGGTGTCTGACACCTTAGCTCAATCGGCAGCCTGTCTGCCTACTGAGCTAACAGTGCCGGGTTCGATTCCTGGCATGTCCAAAAAAATATTCATTGGTGAAGTGTGTGTTTCCCCTTTCACAGTGATGAATTAACGGCTGAGGGTTGGGTTCCTTCTATATTTAAGTTAGAAGTCAGTTCATCAAGTGCATTTTAAATACTAAAAAAAAAATCGGGCTGGTTTTCTGCTGTTGCTAAGTTAGAGACAATGGAATTGCAATTGGAAAATGAGTTTTAAAAATACTCCATCGAGGCTAGATTTTTTTTATGTGGGCTAGGTTTTTATTTGAGATTTGTTTAATTGGCTTTAATAGTTTTTATTATTTTGTGTAGTTAGTTCCTTAAAACTAGGCTAAAAATATGCTTAAAAACCCATTTAGTTTATTAAATGCCTGTGAAAAAATTGAACATAAAATTAAGATCAGACAACCAACTTATTTACATTAAACAAACACACAAAACTAAGTCTATATCCTTTAGTACAGAATAGTGTGCCGTGAAAGTAAGGAATCATGGTCCAGTTAGTTTCAGTCGCTTGTTGTTTGGTGGTGATGAAGCTTGGACGTAGTTCAATATCAAAGATCTAACATCTTTCTGATAGAAACATATACCTTGAACAAAAGTTAATGAAATAAAAAATCAATTTGATTGACAAGGTGAGAGTTGGCCCATTTCTTTATATCTTAGTATATACCACCACCAACAAGGATGATGAATGTAGTTTTAGAAGAGCACCAATGTTAGCGTCGAGAGAGGATGGAAAAGCACAGTGATAAATAACATCGACCCTACCCACATCAAACGCCTGAACGTTCTAATGCGTCACTCTCATGTTAACTTGGTCTGCTGATTACGGGGAGATCGGGGTTCGAATCTCTGTTGGGTCTACTTAGGGTGGTTTTTCCTAAAATTGTTTCCCACTCTCCTTTCATGCAAATGCAGGTAGGTTACCTCTAAAATGCTTCCTTCATAATCCCCAACCCATTAGACAATTATTATACATGCATATAACCTGAACAGGTAGTAAGACTCTGATAAAGAATTAATTTTAAAAAATCTCCCCTCTCTCTAAGTCAGTTTGGCTGAGATTGCCCATACTCCAAAAAAACATTCTTTGTCTGTTGCAAGACTGACGTATTAGACCACATGAAAATCAGCACAGACTATTATTTTTGCTAGTCTCAGACATATTTCATGTCTTCAGACGTCACGGCATTCAATGCTCCAAGAAGCTAGGATAGTTTTTCTTATTTATAACTGTACACAAAAATCTAGTTTTCAAAATTAGATATATGCCACAAAACTAAATGCAAATAAATATCTGGTACGGCATGAATGGGACCTAGCAAGACTACATCTTATTTTAGCTTATTACATTTAGCAAGTAACCAATCCTCATTAGATAGTTCCAACACTGCCTTAGTTTTTCCGTTCATAAATTCATCTGTTTCTGCATATAGATGAAATAAACATTTAAAACATTACCTCTGCTTACCCAACACACTTCATTGTGGAATATTACATCAATACATTTGGATTCAACTCAAGTTAAAAATGATTGCAACTGCCTTGCCTTGTGTTTCAGCCCATGTGATTGAATATAATTTACAGTAGATATCGCAACATTCATCACGTGTTGTAAATTGAACACTTGACTCAAATTACTTGATTTATAATGCAGAGTAATTCAAGACATGTTTCAACATTTCATTTCTAGTTCTTCCAATTAATCTGGTATTTATCCAAGTAATATTATTTGCACCATTGGTTGTTAAACATTTCAAATTTTCCCACACTAATTCAAGCTCTTTCAACAGAAAAATTGTTTCCCTTTTGTGACTAGTAATATAACCAAACAAATATATAACTTGCGCGAACGGCAGCTAAATTCCCCTCAGTGTATTTCATGAACACATGTTTTTGAGCCACAAAACCTTTTGCTAAACTTAAAAATCCTTTATTTCCTTAACTCTATTCATACTTATCCACATCTTTATGCTTCGAGGCATAGTGCCGTCTTATGTTAAACCGTTTAAAAACTGTAATATTGTTATTGGCTTATTGCATTTCAAACCCATCACTTCATCATTACTAACAGTTAAAAAATAGTCCTCAGTTCACTTTTAATTAAAAACGTGACATTGACTATTTATTTTTCTACATTTTGAAAGCAGCATAACTTATAACATAAATTTGAAAAAATACACACCATTTTGATATTTTTTTGGGTCTATAGAAGCCACACTAAATACACAAACTCAAACTTTGGGTACACTGATATGCAATGCTTCTAGTAGTGATGGTGGGGAGATTGTTATATTTCTCTCTTGAATGTGTAAGACTGAATTTATACTTGCAGACAAACAAAGCTCCTGGGCTTAGCCTGTGCCCAATGATGGGAACAAAGATGCCTAATGTATATGTCGACCTCGTTGGTCTTGGGGCAAAGTGCTCGCCACAGGACCCGATGTTTGTGGTTTTAAACCCAGCCAAGGTCGACGAATTTTTCTTGAGCGACAAAAATCCATAGCACAACTTCCTTCAGAGGGGAAGAAAAGCTGTCAGTCCTATGTTGATTGTGGCATGTAAAAGGAGCCTGGAAGTATGTGAAAATACCTTTCCTGGCAAAATAAATAGGTCCTTTCACTCTCCCTCATAGAAAGTCTTGTGTGCTTGTATTGTTTGTTTGCGGCAACAAATTACTTGGTTTTGGCTTTAGTGAATACACCTCCAGATTGCGCTAGTGTAGTGTGGTGCGACGTAGCTTGGAGGGTGGACGGTTCGCGCCCAGTCACTCGATATAGGAGATTTGTGCTAACTAGAGGTACTTGCAGAGCGCCAGCCTCGGGCCAGAAGTTTGAAAAGATGACCTGTTAGTGGCCGTGCAGAAAGGAAGGCAAATTGGTGTTTGTACATTGTGACAATAATAAACAATCCTGAAAGCACTAAAGGACAATTTTGTCTTTCTTTGGTAATCCCAACATCCGGTCAGCGTAGAAGCACATCACCAGGTGGAGGCGGTTCGTCGGGTCAGGTGTTGCACCTGGGACCATGTGTGGTCCAGGGTGTGGGAACACAATAGGTATGGATATAATCAGTCAGTTCAGAAAGTGCATGTTAAATACCTCAAATAAATAAATAATAAACTCTAATCTATATGAAATGTTACCATTGCCCTTACAGCAACAAAAAAAGAGTAGTAAGACCTACATTAAGGAGCTAGGACTAGACCTGCTTATAAAGACTTGGTTATAATCTTTTGTTTTATCCTTATGGATAGTCTTAAGACCTAATTCATTTATACCACTAAAATAAAGTTCACATTGCTGTCATCATAGGGGGTAGGAAGGGAGAAAATCTATTTGTGGGCCGAATCTCGCTCGTAGGCAATATATTGTGCACTTCTGCTCTAAGAGTATGAGCACTTACTCACAAACTTTCTATGCAGATGAAATTAAATATTTACTCAGACAAGTGAGTATACATTCCCAAATAAATGCTCTTCCTCCTAAGTACTTACTCTTGAGCATTGGCATGTTGTAGAGTGTTGCAAGGAAAGCATACCTTGTTAAAACTATACCTGTGAAATGTTCTCACCCACTTGGACCTTCTTTGAAACATAAGTCATAAATGCTCTGCTGTGCATGTCTCACACGGAATTATATTCCCCCAGATACCTGACCAATGAGTGTTCTACTGAGGGGTGTGAACAATTCAGGTACATTTTAAACTAATGCTGGTTACCCTGACAACACTTCACGACTTGCCACCGTTCTTGAGTAATAACTCAGCTTTATTCATGATTTCATGTTACCCGCTACTGCAGATCATATTATTTGAAGCATGAAAGTAAATGAAAGTAAATCTCTTAATTTTAAATGTAACCCACATCAGTGGGCACACAGACTTCAAGGTTGTCTAGTCTGGTTTTGCTCTGATGGCGAGGTCTGGATTAGAATCTCGGCCGGGTGTATTTGAAGGTAGTTTTTTCCTAAATGATTTCCCACTTTAGCTCTACACAAATGGGGGTACATTTCCTCTTTATTATACCTTCATCATCTTTATCCCATTAGCATGATTAAATATGAATAGCCTAGACAGGTAGTAAGACATGGAATAAAAAAAAAGCCTTACTCTCAGAGATTACCCTTACCATTGTGTTATTACTCTCTTCACATTCAGCAGAGGCCCAGTGATACATGGAAATTTATTGCACTCAACATTAGCGAGGTCAGGATTCGAATCCGGGTCAAGGTATCTGGGATGATTTTATCATCCTCTCTCCACACCAATCCAGATATGTACTCTATAAGCAAACCTCCCTATCCCAACCAAAAATAACTTTGTATTTATTATATGGGGCGGTGTAGAAAAATAATTTGACAACTCCAGATTACCATATTTGTCTTAAAATTTGAAATTTCTAAGTAGTTGTTTTTAAGGGGAAGGTGGGTTACTATTTATTTCCAAAACTTGTAGAAACAACTATTTTTATGTGTGGTAGAAAAGTAAAACTCGGCAAGAAGGTATAAAGACTGAAGATTTTAAATGTAGAAAATAGAGAAGTAGGGGTGGGTATTATGTAAAATGAAAAAATCTTTTAAGTGAGCCAGAAAATTGAAATTTGCCAGAAATGTAGGGGATAACTCTAATAATAAAATAAGTGTTAAATATTTAATATTTAGAAGGGGGCATGAAAAAAGGGTTGGATGGGTAATAGCTTAAAATCTTTTCAAAATTATTATAAAATTTTCTTTACAGCATTAAAGAAAATTAAAATTTGCATGCAAAGTTAATAAAAGGACCACCCCACAACCATAAAAGCTGGAAAGTTTGGAATTTAAAAATAGAGGAAGGGAAGTGGCTTGTAAAAAAAAAACCAAACTTTTTGAACTGGTAGAAAATTTGAATTTTTGTACATGCAGATGAGAATAAGCTAAAATTAAATAAATATAGAAACTAAAGAATATCTTAAGGGGAATCCAAAATATTTATGTAACAATGTTTATTAGTTCTTTTATCTTATTTTATTACCTTGCTTAGGTAAATATCGCGTTGTTAATGGGCTGCGTTTGTGCACCCAGTTTGTGAACAAGGTAATATTTTGTCTCAAATATTAAATCTATTTTAATTTAATAATTATCATTATTGTTTTGTGATGGTCATAGCTATCTCAGAACTGTACCATGAGGAATTATCAAAAAGGGGACAGCCATATGTTAAAAGTTCTAATTTGATATAATTTTGGTGCTGCTTAACCATGCAAAGAATGAGTCAAATTGCTAGTTAATACAGAGAAGTAGGTCTAGTAACGGTTGGCCGCCTTGAACTATGGGCATAGAACAGAGAGAGTAGGATTAAGGGGGCTGTAACCTGAAATTAATGGACCACCCTTAAATAGCTTAAAACAAGGTGCTTTTTTAATGTTAACATTTACTTTGTGTGTCACTAGCCAAATATTAACTATCATTTTAATATTCACTAACAAGAGGCATTCTTTATAACTTTATACTGTAAAACTAGCTCTGGGAACATTTCAAATACCCGTTTCAGTGGTTGAATGGGCTAAGACATCACTCTACCAATATACTGGACTGTCAATGACGGGGATATACAGGCTGGAATCCTGCTTGGGTGTACTGAGGTTTTTTCCTTAAATGGTTTTCGTCTCTCCCTTCTCGAAAATGCCAGTACACTTCTTATAAGTTCAACCTTTGTAATGATACTGTTTTGAACCCCTCTAAAATATTCCAAAAGTCATGGTTGAAGTGTAATTTTCTTTAAAATACTATATGTAAAATATCCTTTTAATTCTTCATCCATGGAAAATCACGCGTTTTCAGAAATAATGTCAATGTAATGCGCTTTAAACTTCTTTTTTTAATTAAAAGATCAACTCTGTAGTATTGAAAAGATCTTAAGACGCTGGCTCCCTACACCCAATAGGAAGCCAGCCTTCACAACATTGTATTCCCAGGAGTCTTTCTATTAGTTGGTTTTGACACTGTTGACAAGGGTTCCAAGGGGCAAGGGGTAGGTCATATATAAGCCGCTTGTGCGTATGAATACACACAGTGCCGGTAACTAAAATCTACAGAGTGATAGTAAAATGACAATGCCACTAACTTAAATCCATAGACTATACAGAAAATGTTAGCGAGTAAAATCACAGAAAAATAATCTGTAGTTCAACTAAAACTGTATCATCTAATATTATATTTTCAGTGCCGAAGATTAAATCATCTTAATAAATCGTGAGCAACATCAAAAGTCTTGTTTACTTAATATCGTTATTGATAGTGTTCAATCACAGGGCATTATCACGATTGCAATCTGTACCACTTTAATTAGTGCTCGATCACGGGACAAATATCAGCTAATTAAACGGTAACAATTTTAATTGGCGCTAGATCACAGGGTGTAAAGTGGTCAGGTCTTTAGACCACTTCTTTTAAATAACTAAATTAGTTTGACATTATTTACATGTTAATAGGATCATACTGAAGTACTAAATTTATAACACATTGTTTTCCATTCGTCTAGGCCTAATTTAAGCTATATGTTAGAATCAAATGTTTTAATCATATCTAAGTGTGGGGTTTAATATTAAATATAAGTTGTCTAAATCTTAACCAAAGTTGTAAGCAATATTTGTTTTAAATTTCAAATCATTAACTTCATTTTTCGGCCTTTAACTTTTAAATCTAGTATTATTCATTTTTGTAAAGTCTTTGTGGGAATCTTAGCTTCATCCAAATTTATTACTTTTACTTTTAACTTGCTTTTTAATCTTATCAGTACCCGGAAGCTGTGAGGTGCACCTGTGTCTTGCACGTGTGGCCTCACAGTGGAAAGGGAAGGTTTGGCGCGAACTGCTAGCCAATCAGCACCCCCGATTAAGCGTCTGTTTTTGACCCTAAGTAGAAGGGAAGCGTCAGATGCAAGGCACTTTCGGTTCAGCACGCGAGTCGTGAAGACGTGCTGGAAGACTTCCTAATTAGCACGCGAGTCGATAGGACGTGCTGGGAGATTTCCCGATCAGCACGCGAGTAGAAAGGACGGGTATTGTAAAGTTCTAATACGTGCTTAGAGATGGGTTGGAGGAAGACTAGGCCATGTGGCTAAAGGCCCACGGCATTAATTATTTTATCATCTTTTCATGTAATAAGTATTCTGTTTCATCTTTACCTTAATTAACCTAGTGCAAATGTCTTAAATGTTTCTCCATAATAAAACTTAAAATTTCTACTTCACAAGTTCCATTTCTTTAATCGGCGACGTCCTCTACCCCCACCATAATATTAAGTTACCCCGAGATGCTCTACCACCAAACAAACTGACTGCCGTGGACCGATAATAAGCTGAGAAGGTGAGGAGGAGAAGTGACTAGGTACAAGGGCTATAAATACCAATACTAAACCATATAATTTTAATTGGTGATAATCACGGGACAAACAATCCGTAGCATTATAAATTGGCTCCCAATCGCGGGACAATTATATCTCAATAAATTCACATATTATAAATTGGCGCCCATTGAGCGGCACGACATCACATTATAAACCCGTAACTTTATATCTTCCTCATTTCTAACACGATAGTGAAATTAGTATATATATGTATCCTCCCCTAGAGAAATGATCTTTCTACGCCGCTCCCTTAAAAAAAACTTTCTTTCAATGTTATGTTCTAGACTCTAGAGGTATTATGAGTATGACACTGTTCCAACCATTTTATCTTGGGAGGATTTTTTTAATGTGTTTTACTACCCATTCATGCTATATATGTGTATGTGTGTGTACTAATAACGTTAATGTGCTAGCTATAAGAAAGGTTGAATTTGGAGGAAATCCATGCATTTGCAAGGGGGCAGAGTGGAAAATCATTCAGGAAATCCGCAAGTGCACTCGACCGGGATTTGAACCCCGATCTCTCTGTCGTCAGTCCAGTCTATTGTGAGAGTGACGCCATATACCACATGGTATTCTACCTTTTTAGATCACGAGCCCTCAGATATAATTTATCTTCACTTTTGTACCCCCAAAGTTGTTGGTGCATTATGCAAGTTAAATATAATTCCAAGGGCGTATAAAGCTAATTTTTCTAGGGGGAGGGGGAGAACCACTAGAAAATTTTACTATATCTTTATCTATATATACACTATATCTTTTTTATATGTATATGTGAATCCCTTCTAGGGAAGTCCATCAAATTCCAGGAGGCCCATCCCGACCCCCCTACTTTCCATTTCCTTGCATAAATCTATAGTATACATCCAAAATAATGTATTAAATAATTGGTTATAAATGAGAAATATATGTAAATATATTTTAAAGTTTACGTACCCCCCTGAAATGTCCTCGCATACACCCAGGGGTACGCGCACCACTACTTTATACAATTCTACCATCAAATCGTGTGTGAGGATCTGATAAAACTAGAAGTGGTCACACATGAAGTAAATAATTACAATCGCGCAGCTCGGATATGGTTCAGGGCGCAGGTTTATACTTCCGTTGGGAAGGGGGAGAGATGGGAGGAAATACCTACGCTTATTCTAAAAATAATAACGTTCCTGTGTAATTCTCTCTTTCCCCTATACCTTTTTTTTACTTGGGTTTTTTGAGTCAGAAAGGTTGTTCTTGCTCTAAAATGAGTTTCTAAACACTTTTGAGACGTGAACATTTCAAGGTTGAAATCTTCCTGAGCTGTGTCATTTGTTCCTTTTATTTTTACGGCTGTGTCACTACAGTTCGGGCCTGTATACTAATTGGATTAAGGATGAATAAGATTGAATTAATAGGAATTATACCTGCATTTGCGTAAAGGGAGAGTGGAAAAACATTTGGGAAAAAAACACCCTTAGTACATCCAACCGGGAATCGAAACCTGATATCCCCGTCATCGGCAGTCTAGTCTATCACGAGAGTGACGCCATAGACCATGCAGCCACTGAAGTGGGTGATCGTTACTTGTTCTTCTGTGTGGTTATTAAGGGCACAATCCGCACCTGTAGTAACGCGGACAAAGACGTTAGTCTCGTCTGGTTTGGTGGTGACAGGGAATTCGAGGTTCGAATCTCAATAGGGTGTACTGAGGGTGGCTTTCACTGGTTGGCTTCCCACTCTCTCTCTCTCTCTTAACATGAATTCG
Source organism: Timema bartmani (assembly GCA_902151455.1). NCBI lineage: Eukaryota > Metazoa > Arthropoda > Insecta > Phasmatodea > Timematidae > Timema > Timema bartmani. The sequence goes on from CABFWB010000201.1 coordinate 315,686, forward strand.
GGTACATTTCCTCTAAATTATATCTTCCTCACTCCTTACCTATTAGTGTATTAAATACGGAGGGATAGTATGACGCTCTGGAAGATTACTATTAAAAGCCTCAGTTTGTTGTCTATAACGACGAGTCGTGTTCTGTCTGAGCGCCGACCAATCACACACAAAGAGAATATAGTTTGAATCCCGGTTGAGAGAGTTTAGTTCATGATGAGCAATTCGGAGTTCACTACAATTTGTGTTAAGAGTAGTTGAAAAAAAATACCTCCGTCGAAGTACCTATCGTATATAAATATGTGCAACTAAAATATAAGACGATATTTAGCGTGTTCTTTCAGGAAACGAGCTTTAGTTTCAAACAATATCTTAGCCTAAAGCAGCACACGCGATCGTAACGCCATTACTTTGAAACTGAGTACCTAATATGAACTCATACACAAATACTTTTTTTATGGATTAAACAGCCGTGCTATTTTATAATACGGCTAAAGTTGCATCATTAATATATTATTTTAAATTGAAAAATTACACTGGGTCTCGGTAATCGAATCCGGGATCTTTGATCTAGTACGACAATCCTTTTCTTGTTTATAACTACAGTATGTCACTATTATGACAGAATGAAGATTTACGTACAACGCTTAGCTGTGAAGTCATTCTAAAATGGTAAAAAACGGCCTTTTCAACACAGTTTTTATCCAAATATAATTTAATATTTCAACAATGTTTATTGTTAGAAACTTCTATTGACTCTTTATGTCCATTAATGTTTAATAAGAACCGATCCATGTGCAATAGTTTTAGTATAAACGCGAGTGAATTGATTGACGTGATTTCCCTGCGTGGGCGAATACCAGAAGCAACCTGCTGAGTTCAAATCAGTAGTCATGGTATTGTCGTCAAGGAAACGTTAACTCTTTATTTTCTGGACGTTTATTTCTAAAAACATTTAATCTATATTAATAAAATTAAGAGTTTGTCTGTCTGTTTGTCATGAGCGTTGCGTGATATCTAGCGCGCGCAAAAAATGGCTGAAATTTAAAAATTAGTAGCCCCTATACACAAAAATGTGTAACTTGAAGCTGGAATTTTAATTTTGTTACTAGATTTTTTAAACTTACTAAAAACTGTGTCGGAATAAATAAAATTAAGATATCTTTTTTTCTCTCTGTTTGAGAAAAAGAAAAGCTTTGCCCCGGGTAACCAAAAAATTCCGGTTAGGCTACTTCTGCTGTTAATAAACTACAAAACGTAAAAAATCTCAAACAAATGCTATTATACTTAGAAAGGGGAATATTATGGTGACTAACCATTTGTATAAAGATTTTTTTTTTCATTTTTAACACCGCGTCTTACTACCCATCCGGGCTATACGCTTAAATACTAATTACACTAACGGGCTAGGAATTGGGAAGGTTGAATTAAGAGGACGTGAACCCGCATTTGCGTGGAGGGAGAGTGGAAAACCATTTTAGGAAAACCACCCTCAGTTCACCCGAACAAGATTTGAACCTCGATCTCCGCGTCCTCGGCAACCTAGCTCAACACGAAACTAGCGCGTTAGCTAATTACGCCACCTAGGTGGGTGATTGCTTATTAATTGAACAAAAACATTCCTCTTACTTCAGAAACTAAGTGTTTTTAAAACCATGTTTATATTAACTTTCTTTAACGTTTATGGATGGGAATACGCCCCTAGAATATTTGACACAATTAAAATACATCCTGTATATTTGATTAGGCTCTAAATTCACATTTTTCGATGTAGAAATAAAATATAAAAAATTAAATAAAAAGTCGCTTATAACACTTTCAGAGAGCTGGGACCAATCTCTATCTAGAAACAATCGCTTATCCTATATATTATTTCTGCTGTCAACATCCCTTTTTCTTAACTAATAGAAAGCCTACAGCGACGAATAAGGTATCAGTGGATAGGATTTTTTTTAAAGACTTCTGACATGAGCATAATCAGTTTACGTTAAAACGCATTGTTTGTTTAAAATCGAAGTTAAAAGAAAAATCTAACAATAATTTTGTATTAATTACCGAAAATAAATTATCTTTGCTATTTTGTCTATACACTTCGCTGAGTATTTAATTTCAACAACCCATCAAAAAACTAAATCTTTTTTTTTTTTTTTTTTGGGGGGGGGGGGTTGAATGTGCGAAAGTTTCGCAAGGGTTTACTGGTTGTAGTTTTTAGTATCCCAAAGAACCCTTCTACTTTTTACTTCATTGATTCAGCGAGTTCTGGCATTTTAATCACCAAACTAATTGTAATTTGAACCAATCAAAACACCCACAGTAAACACTGACTGTCAATGATTATAACAGAAGTTGTGAAGATAAACACTCCATTTGTTTGAATCACTTGTAAAGTACCATTACATGCTTATATTTGTGTTCGTGTTTCTCTTCTGAAAGCGTCAGAACATGTAATTGGGCAGCGGCATCGTCAAACCCTAGAAACATAATTGAGACGGGAAACAATTCTATTTGTAAAATTGTTCAATTATAATTATTACTTTTCTGGGGAAATGTTTAGCTATTTAAATGGAACAAATGCGATCGATATGTACCAAGCTCCCACAACCTGAAAACTTTAGTGAAAAAATGTTATTTCTAATGGCCTGGGTTTTAGTATTTGCTAACAAATTTTGTGAGCTCCACACACCCCTTTAACCCCCCCAACGCACTATTTGATGGCTGCGTTTTTATAAAAGAAAGTAAGTATGAAAGGCCAAGCTTTGGGCATGAACGATTATATTACGTAAATCAGCCGTAACTGAGTCATATTCGGATTAATTGAAAAAATGACACCTGGACAAGAGAATCGAACCCGGTAACTCTGGCTTAGCGTGTGACCCTGACTTAAACTATGAAAGAAGAATAACCCTGGTTCCCGTCCCGGGTTTGATTCCCGTGCCACCCACTTCGGTGGCCGCATGGTCTAAGGAGCTACTCTCACAATAGACTAAACTGCCGATTACGGTGATATCGTGGTTTGACCCTGGTAGAGTGTACTAAAGGTGGTTTTCCCTAAATGGTTTCCCACACTATCTTTTCCTCTCCAGGCAAATGCGGGTACCCTTCCTCAAAATTAAACTTTCCTCATCCCTAATCCAATAGCGTAATTAGTACATAAGCATATAATCTGAATGGGCAGTAAGATGCAGTGCTCAAAAAAATCCCGTGACTAGGCCTATGTGTCTTTTTTTAAACTATTGAATTATGTTTTTATGTAATTGTCTCGAAGTGCCACCTCCCCCATCACATGCCGCAAGCCGCCACTGCGGGAAATGTTCATCTCTATCGATGGGAAGCCAGCAAGGGGAAGCCGGACGTCCGTCATCCAAGGCAGGCACGTGTCCTTCCCGAACCGGGCCCCTCTCAAGCAACGGCCATTGATCTTGGGATTCCCCGAGGCGCTGATTTTCAATTAATTTCAGTCCTAGGTCCATCACGTTCCTGTCCTTCAGTTGATAAGCTCCAAGAAGAGAACTTAACACGACCGCGCTCCTTATGGGCAAGACGGAACTGGCAATTACTTACAGCCGGGACAACCTCCTCTGATAGTTTGAAAAGTTTCATTCCCATGAATTCATACGCCAACACATTTGTTCTGAAACTGTCACTATAAAGTTTTTCGCCACGTCACCTTCATAACACGTTTGATGTATACGTATAATACAAACAAAACATTACGATAGTAAAGTAGGGACGAGGAAGGTATAGCTTAGAGAAAATGTAGCCAAATTTGTGTGGAGAGAGAGTGGGAAACCATTTAGAAAAAAAACTCACCCTCGATACACCCGACCGGGATTCGAACCCCGATCTCCCCGTCATCGGCAGTCCAGTCTACTTGCGAGAGGGATGGTTTAGACCATGCGGCCACCGAAGCGTGTAATTTTAGCTTTTGTTGATTGTTTTCAATTTATGACACCCGCATCGGTGGGCACGTGGGCTAAGGAGTCGAGCTTGTCTGGTCTGGTTTACAGATGGTAGGGAGGTCAAGGTTTGAATCTCAGATGGGTGTATTTGTGGGTGAGGGGGGTTGTATTCAAGGTTTTCACACTCTTCCCCAGTGCGATTGTGGACGCTATTCCTGTAAATTCAACATTCTTCATACTTATCCTTTGATGTGAATTTGCTGTTAGTCCGGACGGGTAGTAATACGCCGCATAAACAAAATATATTAATGGCTTAGTCTTAGGAATTTTAACCAATGTGGGAATGTAGGGAACGCGAGTTAAGGGCATTATTTTTGCAGTTTTTTATAGCAAAAATTTTTTTTGGTCAAAATAACTCAAATATTCCTCTAGTATAAACAGAGTTTAATTTTATTCCCATGTTGATATCAACAGTTCCTGAATATCCATCATGAGCATAGCAACATTAGATAATAAATATTTTAAATGAAGAGAAAAAGTTGTCATTACATTCCAGGACAGCCTTGAACTGTTGGGGTCTCCATGAATAAACTCTATGTTTGTTTATACTGGAGAAATATTGGATTTATTTTGACCAATGGTCTAGGGGTAAGGTGTTAGACTTCTGTGTTGGGTCCGGGGTTCAATCCTCGGTCCCGGCATAGATTTATCTGATTGCCAAACCCTTCCTTCACCTCTGACAAGACGTGTATTAATCACAACTTGTGAATGTGTGTAATGCCAGGCCTCCACCGTGGTTCGGATCCCACGTTAAACTGTAGGTCCTCCATTTCATTTCACAATCACCCTACCATTACACATTAGCGTAAGTGCGTACAACCCAAACGGGTAGTAAGACGCGGTGCTAATAATAATAATAATAATAATAATAATAATAATAATAATAATAATAATATTGGGACCAAAAAAGTTTTGAGATATTTCTGAAAAAACACTGTCTTTTCCTCGCGTCCCCTACACTCCCACCTTGAGGAGGATAACTTAGTGGAAATGCACCCGAATTTGCGTTGAGAAGAAATGTGAAAAACCATCCCGAGTGCACCCACCCGAGATTCGAATCCAAACCTCCTCCATTACCGGCATTCTAACTTATTGTGGACTTGACGTCTTGGATGGTGTGGTCACAGATGCGGGGGGGTATGTTTGGTGCACGCTTTCTAAGCACACAGTTTGTATCAGTTGAAGCAGAACTTACAAGCTCACCTAGAATCAAACCAAGGTATCCTAGAATTGTGGTTGATCCCTATGGCCACTTGGCCACGTGGACGAACTAAATAATCTCTTGAGATAATTGTATGATTACTCATAAATAGCGGCTACAAATACAAATATGGCTTTGTTTACATTAGTGTTGATCACTACAGTCCGATTCAGATAGAAAGGCGTTTTTTAACAGCTTAAGGTGCCTATACATGATTGTTCACGGCATGACGCCGGGAGTGTCATTCAAACTGTTCATTCCAAAACTGACCGGATGTGGGTCGATTCACGTCAAATATGATGCAAAATATGCCACGTCACGCCAGGAATGAACAATCCAACCGTTTTGATTTTTCAGAGTGATGACACGTCAAAATTGACCGTGTATTAATGATCTCCCAGTAGCAAGGTCGTAGCCAGACAATACTTTCAGGGGGGGTTTTGGTGGTCACATCCCCCAATTGCCGGAGGCTATAAAAAATTATAAATGATAAATACTTCTAGAAGCTATCTGAAGTGTCTTTTATGGCAACATAACGCCATTACTGCCTAAGGTTAGAAACAATTCTAAATATCAAACACCTCTAGAAGCTCTCTGAAGTGCTTTTTACGGTGGTACAGCCTTCTAATTTGTACTTGAGCCTTAATTTTGATATTGTTTGAACCATAAATAAAGCCATATATATTTTGTTCATCAAATTTCGCGGGGGGCGGGGGGGCGGGTTGAACCCCAAAACCCCACACCTAACTACGGCATTGCTCAGGACAGTTGACATCAGTAAACTGCGGCGTCCACCGCAGATCTCAGCGTGACACTTGTGTGGACAGATCTTGGTACGCCCGGAATGACGTTCCTTGAATGACACACCCTACATTATTCATGGTCACCTTAAAAGGTACTAAAACAATTTGTCATAAATACATACATAAAGTTATGTGATCTGAAACTGTTACTTTTGGTAGATAATTGCAACTGTAAAAACCTATGGAATGACACTAATGATATAACTAAGAATCAAATAGCCAAAGCTATTATATTTGTTTTAGTACGAATTTAGTTGCATCTAGATATTATATTCTGAACATTAAAAAATGACACCTCGACACGGGAATCAAACCCGGAACCTTTGGCTTATTACGCCAATTCTCTAACCACTGAGCTATCCAACTATAATAGTTGTACAAGTGGCAGCAATAAGCCAACTACCGAGTTGAAGATGGCTGCGTTATCTAATATCTCGTGATAATAATAAATCACACATTTGTAGCCGACGATTTCCTCACGTCCATCATAGACTTTGCCTTAAAATATGAGTGAAGAATGACCCTGGGTACGGGATGATTCCTGGATAGCTCAGTGGTAAAACTTTGGCGTATTAAGTCAAGTGGGTCCCGGGTTCGATTCCCGTGTCCAGGTATCATTTTTAAATTTTCAGAATACTAGTGATATAGTAAAATTAAAAATATTGACCGTAAAAATTGCATTTGCATTTTCTAAAAGTTCTTTCCTATAAAAATCCTACTATATTATTGTCAACAACACGCGGTTTCTATATGAAACCTAAATGCTAGTGCTTGTTTGGAATAATTACTTGGTTCATATTTTATTGGCACTCATCTATAGTTTATTTGTCATAGGATTGGTGGTAGCTTACAGCTAGCAGAAGATGTAAAATCGACTAAAAGAAAGTCTGACACCTTAGCACAGTTAGTAGCATGTCTGTCTACTGAGCCAAGGGCCCCGGGTTCGATTCCTGGCATGGCCAAAAAACTTATCATTGGTGAAATGTGGGTTTCCCCTTTCACAGTGATAGGCTGGATGTTGTGTCTTTTCAAGATTTAGGTTAGTTTAAAAGTAACGTGCTGATATAATCAGTCGATTTTAAAAATGTAGGTTAAATACCGCAAACAAACGGGGGAAAAAATATTGTGAAAGTTTTGACAGTCAAAAGTGACAATAAATCAACATAATAGCATGGTCGTGCAGATTGTATGTTTGTTCGAATGGATACATTTGAGTAGATTTGGTAGCTGTCACTTACCTACATCCATAACGTAAATGGGTTATCTGTTTAACTGTTCAAAAAGTCACTCGATCTACTTTCGTGCATCAATACGCCAAGGCGTGCAAGATAAATTTGGTAACCTTATTTTAGTGATGACTATTCTTAGTTTATTTACGGTTTTCTACCATCGTTCCAAGTGAATGCCTGTAATTTTCTTAGAATTGTCCCTTTTTTTTTCAGCTTTAAGTTTTAGGATGTTAAACCGGCTCTCACACGTAACGGATTTTCGCCGTTGCCGTGGACAGCGCGGCGCCGTGACACACGTGACGGCACGTCGAGAATTGTCGTGGATGGCAGCCGTGGTAGCGATGTATCTCGATCTAGGGTCGGCTGCCGTGCCATGGACGGCGCACCGAAATGTTCGATATACATTTGTGTTTTAATGCATCTTTTCACACGTCACGGTGTTCCGCCGTCGGTCCGCACGGCGTGCTAGCTTCTGTACCACGTTGTTCGTTGTATTGAGTAGGCGCTATGGCTTCTGGAATTTTCGAAATAGATGTTTAGGCATTAATTGCACAAGTGGAATTGAGCCCAGTGCTTTGAAACAGAAGTTTGGAGGAGTAAAAATCTCGGACTGAGTCATCGACAGTTTGGAGGGAGGTTTGTGCTTTAATCAACTCAGAATTAGAGACGTCGGACGACGAGAAGAAAGAAAAGAGTTTGATGCACACAACAATTTCTTCCTTTTGTTTCATGTAAACACACTGGAGCATAACGAGGAAATGGAAACGGTAAATTGGAGGGAATTCAACAAGGCACGTCAGGCCGTTGGTACTGACGGCGACCGCCGTCTTTATTCACTGCAACGGCGAAAAACTGTCACGTGTGAAAGTTACCTAAACAAGTCACCGATAGTCGATGCTAGAATTCTTAATCATTCAGTTGCACTTAAAAAACAACCCCCCATGCACGATCATGCGTGCACGACAATCTTTGTGTTTGTCAGTCCATGGTCAGTCCCTTGATTTATAAACGGTCGACCACACACGATCACGCGACCATGATAGTCATGGAAAATGAACAGTCGTGTTTGAACTGTCAAGTGATTTGGTAAAATTGACCGATGGAGAAGAAGCTCGTATTTATATAATATTTTTTCAACTGTCAGAAAAGGCCAAAATGACCATGAACAAGCTTGATACATATATTTTCTTGAGCAATAAAAATCCGTAGCACACATTTCCTTCGGAAGAGAATTAACGCCGTCAGTCCCATGTCGTAAAAGAACCCCGGAAGGTGTGTGAAAATACCTTTCCTGCTAAATTAGTAGGTAAGCCCTTTCGCGATCGCTCATAGAAATTCATTGCGGATGGCAACGAGAAAGCACCACACTTCCTGAATTCTCCTGTTACATGGGATTTCTACCAGATGGTACAGGCAGTACTAACCAGCCGACGGGATGCGTGCATGCCTAGCTCCAGATAGATAGAAATCATACATCGAATCAAGCTTCGGGTTTTTGACTCAAGAAGAAAGATACATTACATAGTCAAATGAATTGCAGATATCACCGTTAATGGATAATATTAATATTTATGAAATAATGCTAATAACTTATCAAAAGGTTTGTATTTTTGAAAGAAAACCAGCCCCGTGGTGTAGTGGTCAGTGCACCTGGTTACGAGCCTAGGGGTACCGGGCTCGATTCCCGGCTGGTACCTTGGGTATTTCTCACGAAAGGCGAATTATCCCAAACGGTCATTAAAATACGGTTAATTAGACTTATGTTAAGTTTAAGTGCATACTGTTTCCGCTGGTTCCCCACCCTCATACTTACTATCACCATCATTTCATATCATCGGGACGTGGAAAGAGCCTCCACGGAAAGGATATACGATTAGTAAATTCGGGCGTCCCCTGGGCAACGGTATATTAATATTGACTAATCTTTCCATTACTGGGCTACGAATGAAATAGCCCAGACGCGAAATCTTTTTAGAAGTTTATTCCTACCAAAATCTTACTATTGTATTATGTGTGCTGTTTTAGGTAAAGTTAATCTGTAAGTATTGCGCTGCTATATATCATTTCCACCGCATCTTACCAACCTTCCGGCCTACGGGCATTTTAGTAACGATAATGGGCTAGGGCAGAGATGGGAAACATGCGGCCTTTTGAAATGTTCGGTGGGGCCTTTTTACATATTTACAAGGGGAGGCCACGACGTTCGGATCACGGATTATCTTTAAACTTTGTACCCTTTTAGTAGTCCATTAGGACAACATAATGTGCAAGTAGTAAGGCGTACTACTTAGGCGTTTTCGAGAAAATCGCAAGAGAAGTTTTACGCGTCGAATATGTACTGATGCGTTGCGACAATGAGCACGATATAGTGGCGGTCAAGTGGTTAGCGCTCCAGCTCCGTAATCTCTAGATAGCTGGATCGAGTCCCGCTCATCTTTTTTTTTCAACACTGGTCATATTCTTTCCTATATATTACAATTCAAAGGTAATATATTCTGACATATTGTAACTCATTGTATTATTGAATAAAGTTATTCACACCTTTATTTATCGATGTTTGACTTGGGCTTTCCAAGCCTGGCCCTCCCCTTATCCTTTCAAACCTGTGTCTGCAGGTCAAAGCGTCCAGGTGCAAAGCAGTTCCGGGTACCTTACCCGATTTCAGGTATGAGGGATTTCGCAAATCACGACAGGCATACATTTTCAGGAAAACTTTATGCGTTTGGTCGTTTACTTGTCGATAATTATAAATATAATATTTGTTGTAGTAATAAAAATTAGTAAACAGCCAAATAACATTGGAAATTCAATAAAAGTTCATGCAAATACACGTATTTTTTCATTATATTACCTTTGAATTGTAATATATAGGAAAGAATATGACCAGTGTTGAAAAAAAAAGATGAGCGGGACTCGATCCAGCTATCTAGTGATTACGGAGCTGGAACGCTAACCACTCGACCGCCACCATCTCGTGCTTATTGTCGCAACGTACCGGTACATATTCAACGCGTAAAACTTCTTTTGCGATTTTCTCGAAAACGCCTAAGTAGTACGCCTTACTACTTGTACATTATGTTGTCCTAATGGACTACTAAAAGTGTACAAAGTTTAAAGATAATCCGTGATCCGAACGTCGTGGCCTCCCCTTGTTAGTCAATAATATGACTTCATAATTTATAAATTATACATTCTCGATCGGCGTATATTTTAATGTTTTATAATTTTTTTTAAATATATGTTTTTAAAGCATCATCCACTCTTTTCGATCTTTATAATATCTATCTATCTATGGTTAGCGCACTATCAATATTTTGGCCAAATTTGCTGCATGTGAAGTGTGCGGCCTTTTACGAGTAATCCTTGAAGTGAAATGCGCCTTTCCAGTACCAAAAGGTTTCCCCACGCCTCGGTTAGGGTAAGGTCCAAAGGTAGGTATAATTTAAAAGACGTGGACCCGTGTTAGCGTGAAGGGGAGTTTGAAACCACATATAAAATAACACACCCAGCCGGGATTCTTACCCCGACCTCTCAGTCACTGAAAAAATCCACACTAGACGAGCATGGCGTTTTTGTCCACGTGCTCACCGATGTGGGTCGCGCCTATATAATCAATGTTTTTAGAAAGTGCGCGATAAATATCCCCTTTCCAAATAAAACTCGATATTGGCACAGGAGATCTGCCATCGACAGATTTTACCTCTCGCGGCCATTTCAAGACAAACATTTTGTACCGTACTAATCTGATTCGCTTCCACGGCCTTGCTATCTCCCTTCCAAGGTCCACACTCCAGACAAGATGTGTCTAATTAGTAATTACAAATACAGTAATCGGGATATCTCTTCAACAGCTAATGGAGAATCAACAAGAACGAACGATAATGCGAGAGGCGCGCCTAGCTCACAAGATTTGGACGTTTCATATAATCGCTTGATTGTAGTGAATAATACTTTACTAAACTGTATTTACTTAATGTACTTACCCACTCTATGGCATAAGGAACTTGAAAGTTCATTTCCGTACCTAAAAAGTACGCAACCTATCCTGATCTGTAGCTAGCGTTATCCAGTCCACCTCATTACATCCTATCTCTATCTTGAACTAGTTCTATTCAGTCCACTTCATTACATCCTATCCCTATCTTGAGCTAGTTTTATCCAGTCCTCTCACTACACCATATACCTATCTTGAACTAGTTCTATCCAGTCCTCTCACTACACCATATACCTATCTTGAACTAGTTCTATCCAGTCCTCTCACTACACCATATACCTATCTTGAACTAGTTCTATCCAGTCCTCTCACTACACCATATACCTATCTTGAACTAGTTCTATCCAGTCCTCTCACTACACCATATACCTATCTTGAACTAGTTCTATCCAGTCCTCTCACTACACCATATACCTATCTTGAACTAGTTCTATCCAGTCCTCTCACTACACCATATACCTATCTTGAACTAGTTCTATCCAGTCCTCTCACTACACCATATACCTATCTTGAACTAGTTCTATCCAGTCCTCTCACTACACCATATACCTATCTTGAACTAGTTCTATCCAGTCCTCTCACTACACCATATACCTATCTTGAACTAGTTCTATCCAGTCCTCTCACTACACCATATACCTATCTTGAACTAGTTCTATCCAGTCCTCTCACTACACCATATACCTATCTTGAACTAGTTCTATCCAGTCCTCTCACTACACCATATCTCTATCTTGAACTAGTTCTATTCAGTCCACTTCATTACATCCTATCTCTATCTTGAACTAGTTCTATTCAGTCCACTTCATTACATCCTATCTCTATCTTGAACTAGTTCTATTCAGTCCACTTCATTACACCCTATCCCTATCTTGAACTAGTTCTATCCAGTCCCCCTCATTACATCCTATCTCTATCTTGAGCTAGTTTTATCCAGTCCACTCACTACACCATATCTCTATCTTGAGCTAGTTCTATCCAGTCCACCTCATTATACCCTATATCTTTCAGGTCCATTCTAATGTTATCCTCCCACCTACGTCTATGTCTTCCCATTGGTCTCTTCCCATTGGTTTTGCCAGTCAGTACCCTGAACACGGATCTAGATTCTCCCATTCGCGCTGCATGTCCTGCCCACCGTAATCTACGAGACATGATTATCCTAACAATGTCTTGTAATTAGTACAGGTTATGTAACTCAATCACTGTGTAACCTTCTTCACTCACCAGTAACCTCATCCATTTTTGGACCAAATATCTTCCTAGGCGCCTTTTTTTTTTCGAACACCCTAAATTTTTACTCAAATATATGTTGATAAAAATACATACAAATTAAATTATTAGATTAATAACGATTGTGACAATCCCTGTTTACTAATTTATTTTGCACTTTTGTTCTGAGTTCTTATTATAACAAGTACTCATCATCATGAACAGCTTCCAGCCACTGGCTGGGTCTGTTGGGAACATAAGCCTCTCCACCACCACTCTGCCTCCACCTTGACCCATTCTCCTCCTCCCTCCACACTTCACCTTACTCCCTTAAGCCATCTGTTCCTTGGTCTTCCTCTCAACCTCCTTCCCCTCATACAGGGCCGTTTTAAGAAAATGTGAGGTCCGGGGCAAAAAAAAAAACCTGAAGCGCCCCTTTGTACTGCAGTTTTTCAGTTTTAGCATCAAGCCGTTATAATATAGTGATACTCACTCGGTACTTAAGTTATTCAATAATTTATCATGTTTTATGGAATATTGATCAACCCATAAAATGACTATACTTCATTATATGCAAACAATCAATCCAATCAAGTTAGCAAAAGTAAATTCCTCTTTGTACCATTACACTGTTAGTTTTCTGTGGACTGACAGTGTTAGCACAATGGTGGTGTATTCTACTGTTCAGCAGCACATTACTCGAATAACGAAAAATCTTAAATTACATAAAGTTAGTGTGATCAGGAATCTGGAATGGAATCCTACCACTAAGCAAATACTTGTTGCTGTTAATTATTTGTACACTACTTGATGCGAAATTTAGGATAATAACTAATTTATTTAATAATTTTGGGGGGAAATGTAGCCCCTTGGAATATGAGGCCCGGGGCATTTGTCGCCATTGCCCCACCCGCCACCCCCCGTTCACCCTCTAGACGAGGCCCTGCCACCACATCCAACAACCTTCTGGGCATCCTCTCTCTCTCCGAAGGATATATTTCTTACCTTGTATGAATAGACTTATATATTGTGTAATTTGGATATTATTTAAATTTCTTGGTCATTTAATCAATTAGTATTAAAACAAATTGATTATTATTTCTCTGATGAGCAGCCAGCTTGCACCTAAACTGTGACCGTTAAAACATTTGATTTTTTTATCTTTGGGAATATTGTCACTGTGTCACTTTGTCTTCTTTATTATTTTATTAACTACGGATATAACAATAACACTTACCGAAAATTATTGCCATCATGTCTGAAAAAAAATATCTTTAAGAACAAATGTTCAGAATAAATTAATAAACATAAATGTACACAATCATTATTTAAATCTGTGATATAGAAGTTTAAAAAAAGAGGGTGCTTATTAGCATTTAGATTATAATTTAAATAGTATTTTACAGCATTTTAATTCAAATTTAAATAGTAATTGGTGGCATTTTTATTTTAATTTAAATAGTATTTTGATCCTGCACTCTCTCTCATCTTCCCACGTCCATGATTTTTTTTATCACTGCGTGATACTAACTATTCAGGTTATACGTATATGTACTAATTACGCTAATAAGTTAGGGATGAGAAGGTTTAATTTAGAATATGATGTTTCGTTATTTTTGAGATATAATTGGTATTTATAGCCCCGTGATCGAGCGCCAATTATTACGTTACTATTTGTTTGACCCCACGATTGGGCGTCAATTGAAACGTTACAGTTTATTTGAGGTATAATTGTCCCGCGATTGGGAGCCAATTACAACTTTTTTGAATTGAGTGTGAGATAATTGGTTATTATAGCCCCGTGATCGAGCGCCAATTATTACAATGTTTTACTTGAATAAATACAACTGTTAATGTTGCACACGATTTATTGAAGTGATTTTATATTAGGTACAAAGATATTATGTAAAATTATAAAATTTTACTCGAACTACAGATTATTTTCTGTGTAGTCTTTGTATTTAAGTTAGTAGTACTGTCGTGATATTATACGTTCTCTAGGTTTATGTCACCGGCACTCTGTAAATGTATGTGACTACTCTATATATTCATACGCACAAGCTGCTTATATATGACCTACCCCTTGGACCTCTCGTGACCAGTGTCAAAACCAACAAATCGAAAGCGTCCCTGCGACAGGTGGCTTGAAGGCTAGCTTCCTATTGGGTATAGGGAACTAACGCCTCTTGCTTGTTTGGTAAATACTACAGAGTTAAATTTTGAAATAAAAAATAAGTTTTAATGATGCAATCCTTCTACATTATTTCTGAAAAGCGCGTGATTCTCCATGGATGAAGTCTTAAAAGGATAATTTACATACAACTTATTGAAGAAAAATACCTTCATCCATGACTTTTTAAATATATGAGAGCGGTCCAAATCAGTATCATTACAAGAGGAAGTGTAGGCTACCCGTATTTGCATGGAGGGAGAGTGGAAAACTATTTTGGAAAAATCATCATGAGTACGCCCAGCCGTGATATGAACCCCGATCTCACTGTCATCGACAGTCTAGTCAAAAACAAGAGTGATGCCTTAGATCATGCGGCCACCGAAGCAGCTTTCCATGATAACAAATGGGGATCTACTTGAATAAAGAAGTAACCGGTCCGGTCTATAAAACTGAGATTAACGGCCGGATGTTGCGTTGTGCTGACCACATGACACCCTCTACCCGCAAATGTTGGCACTATCATCACTAACAATGGCGGCCTCTCGGTCAGCATAACTCGCTTGCAGGCTCACACCATGGAGTTTTTTATGTGAATATTGTTGTAGTTATATAATATACATAATATAAATACAACCATTATAATCTAAAAAAAAGCAATATGCAACAAATTACTAGAAAATTAATCATTATAACCTCATTGATATACTATAAATATATTTAACTCTCTGTAAATCTAATAAATGCATATTGGCACAGTGTACTTACTAGCCTCTCTTACAATATAATAGCCTCAAATATTTAAGTAAAGTATCTTCTTCAATGTATTATCTATCACCATTCGCCATTGAGCAAAATTGTTAAATTAAATTTGTAAGCTCTCTACTTAGAGCTCTGCTTAAGTAGATAAGATATTTTGATTGTTAAATTAATAAATTACATTGTGACATTGATATTAAAATGTTAAACTTAAATTGTAAACTGCAAGCCCTTATCTCATCATCATCAACTGTTTCCAGCCTGTGGCTGGGTCAGTTTAGTAAAATGCCTCATCTTCCACTATCCTTCCTCATTTTTCCTCCTTAGTGCTTACATTCTTCCCCTCCCACTTGCACCCTTTATGTTATATCCTCCTTCCATCTCTTTCTTGGCCTCTCTTACAGTCTTTTTCCTAAATACTTCATTTCCAACATATTCTTTGGCATTCTCTCTTTTTCCATCCTCATTAAATGCCCATATCATTTCAGTTTTGCTTTCTCTACTATCTCATGTACTCCCCTGTACCCCCACTCTTTCCCGGATAACTTTATTCCTAATCTTGTTTCTCCTCATGACAGCTAGCATGCTCATCGCAAACTTCATTCCCATGGCCTCCACTTTCCTAGTCCCTATTACTTACAAGTTTCAATGTCAATGTTTCTGCTGCATATGTGACAATGGATACAAAGTACGTCCTGTACAACACTTCAAGGGCACTTCAAGGGTACTTCTCTTCTCCACAGAAGGTCTCTTACATACCTATAGAACAACTATCCCTGCTGTCCTCTTCTCATTATATCCTCTTTACTTCCACCTTTATCACGCTTGAAGGATATTTTACGTTCTGTACTTTTCTCAGCTCTACTCCATCCAACTTTAAAGTTTTATAAAGCCTATCCTCTTTCTGGTCATTACTATCACTTCACCCTTTGTCATACTAAATTTAATTCCATCTATTTCACTTCCTCATTCCATTCATGTAGCTGTTCCTGTACTTACGCTTCCTTCGCCCCCATACCATCAAGTCAACAGCAAACATCAAGGCTTTCATTCTTTCCTCCCCAAGTTTTCCTGCCACTTTGTTCATGATCATTTCCATTACTATTACAAATAGTAGTAATGAGAGAGCACTCCCCTGCTTCACTATATTTTTTATTTGGAACCACTCCATCCTCCTACTCTCCATCTTAACATAACTCTTGTTATTCTCATACATGCTTTTCACTCTCATTACAACTCCTCTCTCCTCTTTAGCTCCTCTATCGCTTTCCAAACTTTATTTCTATCCATGGTATCATATACCTTCTTCTCATCCATAAATATCATTACCAAGTCTTTCCCAAATTCATTCCTTCTTTCCATCAGTTGTCGTATGGCAAAAATCAAGTGTATTGTGGACCTCTGTTCCCTAAATCCATGGTATTACTTTCTCCACCTTCCTTTCAATTTATTTCTTATTCTCTGTCCCAGTATCTTCTCATATATTTTTATACAATGGCATGTCAGCGTTATCCCCTTATAATTTGTTCACCTCTTCCTGTCTCCTTTCTTGAAAATAAATATTATAGCTCCCTTTTACCAGTTTTCTGGTACCTTGTTTTCCTTCCAAATCACAGTCAGCAGCATGCATAACCATTACATACCTACTTTACCTGCAACTCTGATCATTTCCACTGTCATTTCAACCACACCCGGTTCTTTTCCTTGTTTCATCCTCTTTAATGCGTCCTCCACCTCTTTTCATACAGAACCTCTTTCCTCTTCTTCTGCTATTTCTTCATGCTCATCTGTTTCACTATCATTCCTTTCCTCCTGGTTTGACATCTTCTCACAATATATTAACCATGGTTCCTTTTCTTCCTCTCCTGTCTTCAACGTTCTTCCTTCTTCATCCATCATTCTAACTTCTTGTATTTTCTCTCTTCTGCTTCTTACCTGGCAATATAATACCTTCTTACTTTCTTCCACGTCCCGTTCCAACATTTTTGTCAATTTTACATCCAATCCTTTCTGACTTCCCGTACCACTCGTTTCGCTATTTTCTTCTTCTCTCTATATTCTTCCTCTGTTTCCTCATTCCTATTTTTAAAACTCCTTCTGAATGCTTTATTCTTTTCCTCCACCGATGCCTAAATCCTTAAATGAAGTATTTTTAAGTGCCTAATCTAGTAGAGCAATGAGGTTACGTCAATTTAGAGAGATTTAAGTAAAGTTTTAATCACGATGTTTCCTTCTACACCGTTATATTTTTCTCATGAATTGGCCACCGTATGCTATGCACTATTCTATATCTTATCCGTATATATATTCGGATAATATATTTTTATCTATTATATTGTCTTACGGATAAGATATTTTTATTTATTATATCGTGCTAAATAAGCTTATACCAACCCATATTAAAAAAGTATTCTATAGCAGAGATACGTAGCGGTGAGAGTTGAACTACTTAATGATCACATACATTAATACATAAAAGAGGATCTGTGATACAACCTTAATCTTTGTATACATTAGAATCAATTTTTTTCCGTTTTTTTTTTACAATGTGAATTTAATAGGATCTTCTATGGATTATGTGTTAATTTTACTAACGTTATTGTTTTAATACATTTTTTAAAATAATTTTTCACTATAAGAATTCTCTGGCGGATGAACATTCTAGGGTTACATTATTTCAGCAGGTTGATACTTATTTGTGATTGGTCAATGGTTACCATACTAGGGAGTAGGGAGTGTGTGTACATATGTGTGTGTGTGTTGGTTGATTTATAATGGCAGTGAAATGTTTTGGACCTATGTTTTGCTAAGGAGACTATAACAGTTAAATAATGTTGTGCCAATTTAGTAGAACAATTATGATCACTGTCACGTGAAACTAAAGTGACAAGGCAAGATGTCTTCCAACATCATTACGTTAACACTACTTGTTTATTTTAATGCTGCTGCTGTAAATGGTAAGTACCTCCTGACTACAGGTTCAGTAAAATTTTCTTAGTTTATATAACATTATTAATTTCCCCTGTTATCTACATCATGACATCTCTTAACAAGTGTTATATAGCATTTACTAGAGTCCTAGGATATTTTCAAAAATAATCTTGAGTTTGTCATTTCTTTGCAAATTTTGACGTGTAACCTCGGGCTTCATTTTCGATAGTCAAGGTTATAGAGGACCAGTAATAACTTTCTTTGATAACCTACATATTAATGAATATTTTACATAACGCGCCGGTGAACACAAAACCTTTGACATAATAAGCTTACTGGTATATTTAATTATCTAGCTTGACATTAGCTGTTGTGTATTAAGTGAAGCAGTCCTATTGGTAGTATGTAACTAATGTAACACAAGAGATTTTTTTTTTATAAATGTGTTTACCTGTTACTACTGTAGCTTCCTTGATTATTACATAAACATTGTTGGAATGCCCCAATTACTAAAATAATGTAAAATAAAAATTAAGTTTTAGGTGTTTTGGAAATGGACCATCTAGTTGATTTGAAACCTTAGGTCTCATTCTTGATAAAATGTAATTTTTTTACTATGGACCTACCTTAATTAAAATATTAGTTTAGTATATTCTTGATTAAGGCTAGAGAACATATTTATGTAGATACGCAGGCCTACTGAGTTTATTTTGTAGGTGAAAAATTTTTTTTCTTCAATATTTGTGATACTAAACTAAAATCACACTTAAACATAAATTCTAAATTCTATTTTTTTTAAGACTCAATTTTGACTCAAAATATGTTGTTAATTATGTGATCCAGTGTAGATTCATGTGAATAGTGACCAAGGATGCCGATGCACCCCTTGCATGCCCTTGAGTCCAAAGATAGAAGCAACACTTCATAACCCCCTTCAGTGGCATAGTTAGCTAACACACTAGTTTCATGTTGAGCTTGACTGCCGAGGACAGGGAGATCGAGGTTTGAATCTCGGTCGGGTGAACTGGGGGTGGTTTTTCTTAAATGGTTTTCCACTCTCTCTCTCGCCATGGAAATCCGGGTTCACTTCCTATAAATTCAACCTTCCCAATTCCTAATGCCTTAGTGTAATTATGACTTAAGCGTATAACCCGAACAGGTAGTAAGACACGGTGCTAAATAATAATAAACCATTCATAGACATGTTCTTGGTGCAGTGTTTGATAGGCAACTGTTATTTATTCTCTTTTCAGCTGATAGATCTCAAAACCTTATGCTGCCCACCATTTTAAATGTTATGGGATGCTGAAGCAGACATGTTTTATAATATTACCACTAAGAAGTTGGTTATTTCAAAAAGTTGATTAATCAATTTACGTCTTACCATATCATTTATTACCACCGGGCCACCGAGAGTTGGATATTGTTTAGTGGCATAATTTAATTTTCGCTAAACCATGAGAAAATAGTCAACACAAACAATAAAATGCTGTGAATATTAAATGTTGTAAGCTCTTTATTCTCATTGGGTCTGACAGATGGAGTTTGTCATAAATCATTAGTAGGTATGTACTTAATAGTACTACGGTCCCAAGGGTGTAGCAAAGTTCTTTGCAGTTCATGTTGGCTGATGCACTCTTCGATAGGAAGTGTGTAAGGAGTGTAAATTTATCAAGTCCTATAACTCAAGGACTCGGAAAATCATCCTTGAGACTATTCAGATACAGCCTGAGTTATTACACTGAGGATATGCCCACAAATTAAAAAACAAACAAACATTAATATCATGAACATTCAATAGTTTGACAGTTAAATTTTCTTGGTGTAAACATAATAAAACAAACAGAAACATCACCTGTTCTGGCTGCACCTTTGGCAAATGTCCTTTATTCAGATTTGAAAAAATTGGCAATTCTAATTACTGATGATATTTTATAGTGTGAAAAACAAATACATATTCTAAAATTCCCTCACAAAGCCTGAGATAACTATGGCGTAGCCCAAGGGCTACGCAGAGTACAGTTTGGAAAATGCTGACTTTAGATGATGATCACAATTTATTCAAACAATATAGGCCTACCAAAATAAAAATAGTAATTCTTTTGCAAGTATGTTACAAAATAAGGATATGTGGCCTTATAAAAACAATAAATTTAGTTTGAGTGACTGTTTTACGTGTGCCATATGTTTTCGAACTCAGTTTTGCACATTCCAAGCTGTTTTTTTTAGCAAAATCAACCCTATATATATATATAT
>CABFWB010000201.1:336215-376419 GCA_902151455.1 Timema bartmani
TATATATATATATATATATAAAGCAACCCTATATATATATATATATAAAGCAACCCTATATATATATATATAATCATAATCATATAACGTTGATATTTTTGTTGGATACAATTTATAAAGAATCTTACCCTTAATATAAATCTAAATTGTTTCCATCCAGAAGAAAGAAAAAAAAAAGAACGGCTGGACACCCTGTTTAGTTCTATTACTGTTTGTCAAGATTGCTTTTAAATAAATAATTTGTTTCTTTATGAAATATCAGAATAGGAAAGTTCAGCCCCAGCCCTTAGCGGACAGATCTAAAATTGTAATAGCATATGATTTCTTTGCTTGAAAATGTTTAGCTTCCTTTTAAAATATATTGATCTGATTGCTAATATGTTTATTTTATTTTCAAAGACCCTCACCACCCGCAATTAATAAATGAGTTCAGAAAAAAAAATGGACGGCTAAACGAGAGTGCAGATTTTTACTCCATTCTTTGAAAATCTCATCATTCCATTAATAGCACATCCTATTAATCCTCTCTTTTGAGTTTTCCGTCAGCCATCTGGGAAAGGGAAGGAATATCTCAATGCTACAATTTCTGGATTATCATGTGATAGGATGGTACATGTAGAGAAAATTCTCATGTTGTTGATAATGTTTGCAAACATGTCCAAACAAACAATCTTTGTTCCTTGTAACTCATTTGAAATGGATGACAAGAAACATTTTTTCCTCTTTAGAAAACACAAAGGAAAAAAAAGTTTGCAAATAAGTCACAAAGTTTCCTGAAAACACTAAAAAAATTAGGAAACAAAAGTAAAATGTTTGCAAACAATGTTTCTGTGGAAATGTTTCAAAGTGCACACTAAGCTTTAAAATTCAATTGGTCAGTCCTCTAAATGATATAAAATTCTAAAACACAAAGTTAAATGATTAATAATACTTTCAGAGAGGAGGTGGGAGAAAGGGGGGGGGCTTTAAACCCTAAGACATCCTCCCACAATAGGGTCCTGGGTAGGCCGATAGATTTAATGTTTTGTTTAGTCAATAGATGTTGAGTAGTATTTGTTTGGCTTGACAAGGATTGCTGTGCTATTGCGACATTTGCTCCAAGGACAACAACACGTGCGAGACAGATGGTGTCTGCTTCGCCTCTACCTCATTGGATAAGAACGGCGCAGCGATTCATGCTTACAGGTACAATGAGTGAGCTCACATGCAATTTTAACTCTGTATTTTATTTACAGGCTCTAAAGACAAAATAAAAGTTAAGGAATTTGCAGTTGGAACAAAAAAATGAGGAAAACAAAAGGATATTATCAAAAGCCGTAGAATTTTGTAAATTTCTATCAAGATTCTAAAAGTAAAAGTTATTTAATTTTAATTTATATCATATATTTAATGAGTTTTCCTTAATAAGAAACAAAGAACAACAGTTGTACGTATTTATAGTCAAACAACCCATATCAGTGAGCACACAAGCAAAGGAGTCAGCCTTGTCTGATCTGTCATTGACAATCTGGCTTGGGTTCGAATTATTGTGAGTTCTGTTTTTCCTAGATAATTTTACACTCTCCCACCTTGCTATTGAATGTACATTTCATCTAAGCTCATCCTTAACCCACTATGGTATTTATATACGAATAGTCCAGGCCTGCCCAAATTAAGGTGGAATGAAAATATTTTTGTAAATAAAGTGGGGGGAAAAGCATTTGGCCAAGGTGCCATCTAGTTAGATAAACAATATAATGAAAATACTTTTCTAATTACTCTAATTTATAAATATTTTGGGGGACCATAACATTTTAATTAATTTATTTTATTTAAAAGGAAAAATCAACTGAGGTCTTGCCACTTACCTGAGTTATTTCCTATTTTTTGAAGCCTTGTAAAATCAAGTTAGACTTAGATTTTTTTTAGAATAGTAATGAAAATGAAGTGTAGTAAAGAAACACTTTTTCATCAAAGAATTTAATCTCGTGTACACTCTTAAATTTTAAGATTGAATATTTACATTTATCAACATTTGATTTTTTATTAAACTTATAGCTATTTTTATTGTTACCAATGAAGATAATTTCATCCTATTATAATAATTTTCCACTGAAGGTCATGCCATTTTTATGATGGAGAGATCTCCTCAATGATCATACAACTGGTTTTGTAGTAAGAGTTTGTAAGTGACTAGCATACTTTTGTTCAAAATTGTTCTTGGCCTATTTATGGTCAATATTGTGTTGTGGGTGATACAGCTCTGAACATTTTTGGACTATAGTTTACAAAGGTATTAAAATATAGTCTGTGAATAGCCTGGATGGTTAGTAAGACGTGGAGCACAGTAAAAATAGTAGTTAATGAGCATTTGTTGTCACCACACACTTGGGTTGAGGGGTCTATAATGTTAAGAAAGAGAGTAAGTTCATGAGTAAAATCTGACAACACGTAAAGTGAGCTGCTTCGTATGACGAATCTACTTACATTCTACTTTTTTGTAATTGTTCTACAAAATATGACCCGTCTCGGTGGCGTAGTTGGCTAACGCGCCAGTCGTGTTGAGCTAGACCGCCGAGGACGGGGAGATCGAGGTTCGAATCTTGGTCGGGTGCACTGGGGGTGGTTTTTCCTAAATGATTTTCCACTCTCCCTCCACGCAAATGGGGGTTCACTTCCTCTAAAATTCAATCTTCCCAATTCCTCATTCATTAGTGTAATTGATTAATAAAAATTACAACATATGTTTTTATATATTTTTTAATCACCTTGCCATTGTTGTTGTAATTATGTAAATGTGTGTTTGTGTAATTTCACACATTTTGAGAAATAGTGTCACAACGTGTTTTGTTTTTTAACATTTTAATTTCTATCAAAAAACAGATAGAACTAAGAGTTAACATTATGGTACTTGAACATTTTATATTTTTCAATTATCTTACCTTCATATAAATATTTTTTCCATATAATACATTTTTATAAATACTCTTCCAAATTATTGTCATTTGGTGTATTCAAATCTCCATATTTTTAACTGGTTGTTTTAAGGACGTTTTAATTATTTATTTCAAGTGTGTATGTTTTGTGTATAGTTTGTAAGTATGGGGATTTGGGGTTTAGCCAGTCTGGGGTAAAACTAAATTTTAATTGCCCTCGTTATTCCTGACCAGATTACAAACATGTTCACATATCTTTCTTTCGTTTTGGTGGTGTGTTTAGTTGGCCATCTTCTATTTATTCTCTTGTATTCTGACACATCTCTAAAATATATTGATGCTTACATTTCTAATAACTATATGTCTAAACATAATATATTTGTTTCAGTTACCTATAGCACTGTTTTCACAATGTATATCCAATTGGTTTGCTATGAACTAGTTTTAAAATGTTCTGATTTTATTTGTGTGTGTGTATGTTTCTTCATTGTGTAGTCAGTGGTGGTGTTTTTATAATAACTTAATACAGATCATTTTTATACAGTAAATAGAATTTTTAGTGAGCGTGTGCTACTAGGCATTTTTTTCTCTGAGTAGAGTTCAAATCAAGTTGAATGAAAATTGTAGTGTTTTTTTTTTCAAAATTTCAAGTTGAATTTCTATATTTGATTCATGCATTAACCATAAATAAGTACAAGCATAATTTTCTTACAATGTTTTTTTTTTGAAAAATTTATAATTGGACAAATTCGATTTCAATTTAATATAACTATATGATTTTTTTTAACTTTCTGGTAGACACAATGAAATATTAAGGAACTCTATTTGGTATGGAATAATATTTTTAAACTAAATAAAATCAACTAAACCCAGAAGTTTCGAGAAAACTATTGAAAATTATGAGTACTCAATTTCTTTGATTTTAAAAAAAATATCCTCGAATTTAATTCGAGTAGCTACTAAAACTTGAACTTAAACTAGAATTTTGAGTACTTACACATCCCTAATTATTAGCTGTCGTTAGCAATAGTAAGTCATACTTTGAAATATGTTAGACCTAGTAACTTATTAAAAATAGTTATTAAATAACTTATTAAAAACTTTATCATAGTTAAAATAAAAAATACAAAACAAAAAAGTCGGAGAATATTTAACTAGGCCTTACATACCATTTATTTACCACCAGAGCTATACCTGGGCTTCCTTCATATTAAGGTATCAATTCACAACAATGGTGGTTCATTTTGTAATCTTGCAATTTTATCTAACAATAAGTAACTTACATTTTTTTTACAACAAATTGTATTTAATTTATGTATCAAATTAATCTTTGCAAATAACTTCAAACTAAAATTTAATTACATTAAATTATATTAAACATATAATTTATTACCAACAGATACATTTAAAGGCATTTGCCTTTGGAGATAGTTTAGATTAGACATTTGCCAAATAGTTCATTACTCTCTCTTTTTTTCTTACTACAGTTTGAATGTATGATGTTTTTAAATAAATATAGTGTCCATAAGTGCTGTCGGGTTTTTTAGTTGGAATCATATTTGTGATAATTAGGTAATTAGATTCAATTTTCATAAGAAGGAAAATATTTTACTTAAAAGTTGCATTTAAAAATAATAAATGATTTAACCTGTACATATTTTATATGTCTTTTAATCACATCATTATTAATTTCTTTTCAAATACACTGAATGATTTTAAACTACAAGTTTTGTAAACAGATGGTAAATAAAAACCCAGATCACTTTCAATTAATTAATAACTTAGAAACAAGACATATATCTCTAATTAGATAACATATCAGAATGTGAGGTTTTGTAAATTTGGTTTAGTTGGATTTAATTTTTTTTTTTTCAGATTGTTCATAATTCAACTATTTTTAAAACAATTTTGCCTATTTATAATGACTAAGCATAACTAATTATCTCCACACTTCTCTTGCTTACTCCTTCTTCTCAACAACAGGCATACACCGAGTCATACACGCTCATTTATTCTTAAAACTATTAATGTTTCTATTTTTCACACATTTGTCCACAACATTTAACCACATCTTCCATGGCCTAACTATTCTTTTTGATCCACACATTCTTCCATCAAATATTTGCTCCCATCTTCCATGGTCTACCTCTTATTTTCGATCCACACATTCTTCCATCAAATATTTGCTCCGTCTCTTGAACCACACTCATCCTCTCAACCTGCCCAAACCAACGTAAAACACCTCTTTCACATTGACCTGTTGGATTCCCTTTTAAAACACACTCCTTCAACACACATTCATTACTGACTCTGTTCATACAATCACATACATTTCTAATTAGCTATCTCATTCCAATTGTATTCACCCGCATCAACAAATCAAGGAGTTTAAATGAAACATACCTCCTATTTATAAAGCTCTTGATTTCATGTCTTAAATTAAATTACATTGATTTATGTTAAGAGTAAAAGCAGTGATTTCTCTAGAAAATAGGAAACAGCCGTATCAACTAAAGCAATTCTTATAAATTACACAAATATACATCACAATATGTGATGGTTAGCAGGAAAAAGGGACCCTATCTTCTCCAAAACCAAAATTGTGTTATTAGTTGATTCTTGTTGAGGATTTAATTCTGAATTCAATGGTGTTTTTAGAATCTCCTTATCTGAAAAATTACCGAGTCACAATTTTTTAATCACTGAAATTAATAATAACCAAGTGTTTTAAGAAAATTGTGATTACAGCTGTATGATATTGAACTAACTTACAACATTAGATCACCCAACCATTTCAGCAGAGAATATGAGCTCATTTTCTTCAGAATCTTGTGCCTAATCCAGACTTGGTACTTAAATTCTTGTATAAATTCTGGTGTTTAAAATATAAAACAAAAACTAAAGAAGGTAAACTACAAAAAATCCCTTGGTAATAGAAAAATAACAAAACCTTTTTTACAAATTAAATAATTTTGAAATTAGTATACTCTATTTAAAAAAAATGAAATTATGTTAAATTTTGGACACCAAATATACTGTTTTTAAAAGGAGTTAGAAAGTAGATAAGCCCTGGTTGCAAAGAGTCAAACAGAATATGAATTTGCTGAACCGAGTCAATGAATAGTGAATGCCCCCTTCTTAAGAGCTCGAAACAGGGGTTCCATCTTCTGTAAGATGAAATTTTTTTTTGGGTCAAAATTGTCTATTATATTATTTATAACAGTTTTGTAGCTGCTGGTTCAATGTCCGCGTTTTCTTTCTGATGACGGGAGCGACTTAACAATATTGTATTGTGAAGCCAAGTGACCAGGCATAGACAAGGCTGATTCTTTTGCATAATTTATGATAAAAGATACAACCTGGTCAACTGTTTGATGGTTACATGTTTGTTTGGTGCAATCCTCACATTACCCTGGAGCAGTAGTGGGATTCAGCCGGTTCGGACGAATCTGGTCCTAGAATTTCCCAAGTTCACCAAACCAATCCTTTTTTTTTAATCAGCTGCTATTCACCTTGCTGTCATGGATTTGATTTTTTTTAAATGTGCTAATTAGCAAAATTCGAGGAGGAAGTTCAATTTCAACCGAGTGATTGTTACTAATCATTACTATTAAGCCAATAAGGACATATTATAGCCTAAGCATTTTTATCGATTCTCTTAGTTCTGGGTGCTAGCACCGCAAACACGTTATTATGTTATGGTTCTAATTGCTAACACTAAATGGCACTTTTTTTTAATTATTCTCTTATCCATGGGCCAGTTACTCTCCTGTTGATGTGATGGAAAATACATAAACTTGTCGGTCATTCGTCTTTTAATAAAGATACATTCTCATTGAGATGTGAATTTCTGTTTGGTCATTAAGATTAACTATGTACTCTTATCACATTAGATTTTAATTTTGATTATGTATTTATTATGGTTTAGAAGTGTATGATAATAATCAATTAGCAATTTGGAATTATATTAAGGAAGGTAATAAATAACTTCAATAAACTATTCATTGTTTTTATTTTTCACTATGAAAGAAAACCGTTTGCTAACATTTTTGAATCCCACCACTGTCCTGGAGTAATGGCAAAAGGCCACTAGTTTTAAAATTCTTAGGGTGTCTTTTCATTCTTTTAATTTTGATTGAATTGAGCGAATAAAAAGAGTTTCTCACAACTGAGAAAACCTCAAAACATAAACAACATTCACAACCTCTGCTGTTTTTTCTTTTTAATCCTATACCCTGTTTTTATTTACTCACTTGTGCAGCATTTAGACCTAATTTTACTTAACAATACTAAATATATGTAGCAAAAACTAGAGATTTCAACTTGTACATTGTTATATGAATGCTATAGCCATACATTTACCCTCAAACACATCAATTTATTATCAAAGCTAAAGTGACAAACATAAATGAGACCTGAACTTCCTCCATAAGAAATGTATTAGAGAAGACAGGCTCCTTTTTGTTACAAATGCAAGGGTTCAGGAAAATAACTTTATGTATTATCTGGTGTGTAAAATATGAAATAAAAACTAAGTTTAGTTGCTCAAAAAGATTCTAGGTAGTGTTTGCTGCAATAATATAAAAACATGATATTTTGACCCAACTGACTTCTGGAATTTTTGCTCATGAAAAATGAGGTCCCTTTTCCTGTGGCCTATCACGTATTTTATAACCACAATAACAATTTAACTTTGATTTTTGTATTTAGATAAGCGGTTAGAACCCGCATTGGTGAGCAGATGGACTGAACATAAAGCTCTTCTAGTATGTTTTGCCAATAACTGGGCCAGATGTATTGACATTTTTTATTCATAAATGGCTTCCCAATAACACTCCACACAAATGCTGGTACATTTCTACTAATTATACCTTCCTCATTCCTACTCTATTAGTGTGAATAAAAATGGATAACTTGGATGCTACTTTCCATTGTATGACTGTGGTAGGAATATTTATGATTAAAAATAAATGAACTTGAATTTATGCTTGCTCGTTTTTGTGAAGGTGTCTTCACAAGGAACAGTTTTTTCCACCAGAGAAACCTAGGACATCGTGCTTTCGGCGTCGGGCGGAAGAGTTTCAGATTCAATGCTGCGACGATTACAATTTCTGCAACTATAACCTCGACCCAACTCTAGCCATCCCTACCACAACCTCCTCCTCGTCAGGTAAGGAGGTCTCGCAAATCCAACCCATTTCCCCACCATTCCTTTCTTTTGTCAAGCAAACCAGTGATGATCTCTGAAATTTCCCAAAATTAACTTGAATACTTTTTGTTTATAGTATCAATACACTACAATTCTAATATTATTTCTATATAATTTTTGAGTTTATCACATTCGAAATGCAAAACACGGAATTCACAATCTAGGTATGTTTCTTGTAGTTCTTTAAATGTTGGTTTCTACAAGTATCATGTTCAAAATAAGTTAATAAATGGCTCAAACAGATTAATAGAAGCAGTGGCCCCTACTACTCAGCCATTCTTAACATTATATGAAGAAAGAATGCGAACTAAAAGAGGAATATAGAAGGGTATCGAAGTGGGACAGTTAAAGTAACCAGCTGACTTACTGTATAGCGAACCTGGGAATACAAAGTTAACGAATTAGGGATCTAACTATGACAAGTAAGTTTTACTCTTGGTAAGTGGCTTATTTAATTGAGCATTTACAACATATAAACAGACATTCCAAGATTCAATATACCTTACATTCTTAATACTATATACTATATGTTGCCGTTAGCCCTTTTCTACTTCATTGACATGCACTTATTTCATAACCATGCTTAACAGGCTACATGCATCACATTAGTAATTATGTTCACTCACTCCACATGGGGGTAAAATATTTCAGTCCAAGGTTTTGACACAACACAAAAAACAAGAAGTCCATACTACCGAAAATGTTATTAAAAATTAGTTGGAATATTTTCTGTCAAGCTCGCAGCTAGTGGAGACTTAATTAGCAACTTAAAACTGTAGATTTTGCTAAAATATTAATTTATATTACCTATAAAGTGTTTACAAATATTTTATTAATATAAAGCAATTGATTATGTAATTGGACCATTTTTCATGATTATTTTCTTGACTAATATTTTTGGACACTTTCTGTTTACCCTAAAAGGTAGCAAAACTTGCTTGGTTCCTCTATGGTGTAGCCTCTAAGATAGGGCCATAGTGTAATCAGTCAAGGTAAGTCTGGGTAAACAGAGTGAAGAATACTTTTCTTTCATCAGTTTTATTTATTTATTTATGGAAAATGATTTTTGTTCAATCATCTCTGGTTTTTTTGACTTACAACTTTCCTCCCTTTTATTTCCATATTCCCATCTCTCTTGCCCCACCAAGTTTGCTAACATTAACTCTTGTATATTAATCTTTTAGCTCTGTTTCTCTTTACAGTTATAACTCTCTCACACTTAAAAAAGACCTGGTCCTCTGCTGTGGCGTGTGATAATCGTGTGGAAATGCTGCTGTGGACTTACCCGCTAACTAGACTCACAAAATAATGTGTGGATTTTTCTCTTTTTGTCTTGTTTTTGTGTGTGTGTATAAAGTAGTTTTTCCAGTGACTTAGTTGTAACCTATTAAATTGTAGCTTATTAAGTGGATATGTTTGCACATAGAAAAAGTTTTAAAAGTTGATGAAAGATAGCGCTATTTTTCAGAGCTTGGGCCTGGTTTTGTTACCATGGCATGTTTTTTACCCATAACAACTAGATTTAAAATGATCAAAATAAATACTTTCTACGCAGGGCAATGCCTTATTTTGACTACATTGACCATGTATTATAATCAGAGCTGTACCATCGTGTCCACTTAATATACTAGAGTTACTTCATTTTTTACCAACTAATGTTTTTCTATCAACAGCAAAGTTTTAAATTTCGAAACCTTAGAAATCATCTTAAAATAAGAATTTATTGACTTTATTGATTACAGCAGAAAGTTTTCATGGCCCTACAATATCTCTCAATTAAAAACAAAAACTCAAAATAGTGTTAGATTCATTGTATCAAAGTACTTATCTTATTTACATTCTTTTCTATATTGTAGACCTTTTTAAACTTCTATATACCCGTTCCAATGGTTGACTCTTCAAAGGCGTTACTCTCACAATTAGATTGGACTGCCAATTACGGGTAGATAAGAGTTCGAATCCCAGTAGGGTGCACTGAGGGTGATTTTTCCTTGTTTTCCACTTTTTCTTCATTTAAATGTGGGCTTACTTCCTCTAAAATTCAACCTTCCTTATCCCCAACTTATTAGTTCATGTGCGTGGGACCTGAGCAAGTAGTAATATGTGATGACAAAAAAAACTTAGGTCAAAAGCATTTTAAGAAAAGAGTATTTTATTTTACTCTCTTTTGTGAGTCATCCAATCTTAACTTGACCTTTGTACTCTTGAACCCCAAATACATAACAAATATTTAGTGAGCTTATACTCTCCATAAATTCCTTGTTTGTTGGGAAAGTGGGTAAAAGGATAGGGGTAGGAGCAACTAAATACAATAAAGTGAACCTATTTGTATTTAATCTCTTTTCAGTCTTACATAAACACTATTTGCACTATTTTCTTATTTGTGACACGATGTTTTGTTTTAAAGTGCTTATTTTATTTATTACATGAAGTGTTTAGCTGTTCGGCACTCGATGTAATCATCTATGTTTAATACACATCAGATTGTTATGTTTGGTATGTGATGATATAAATTTTACACTAAACAAAATACTTTTTTTCAAATCATTTTAGCTGATAGAGTTAACTAACAAATTTAAATTATTATTTATTAGTCCTATAAGGGACAGTTAAAATTGGGTTATATTTCTTAATCTCAGGGGTAGAATAACATCAAGACTTGACACCTACACAGCCTCGGCCCTTATAAATCATAAATCTTTGACATTTTTAATCACTCCACGGCTTCTTTTTAAACATTTGCTTGTATATTAAACAGCTCAAAACATTGTCACGCTCATAAAGTTAATTTTTTTTAAACATATCTTTTTGATTTCTTATACAGTATTTTATTTATAGATCAGTTAAGTTTAATCAATCTGTTGTTTGAACATAAGGCCTGTTTCACAGCTCATTAACAGAGAAATTAGAGACAAGATTTCGCTCAAACTAGAAAACTTATCAATGTGTGGCTTTCTGCGTTCTTTACTTGATAGACAAAAGTTAAATAATATTTTTACAAAATAATAATTATTTTTAAATTTTGTTGTATTTTTTAAAAATAAAGTAAAGAGCTTCACTGGTATTCATTCCAATGTTTTCTAAAGTAAAACGCAGAAAACTGCATGAAAATGCAACGTCTGACTCAAGCTGTATAACCTACCTTAGTTATATGTTATTTGTGGGGTGAGACTGGTTTCTAAAGGGTATATTTATAGTTTAGTCTCGGGAGTCAACCGATCTCCCAGTACACAAATAACAAGCAGTTCAGGTAGAACAAGGAATTGACCGACATCCGAATCTCGACTATATTAAATGCCTTAAATCTTGTTCTGATACAAATTAGCATAACTCTTGTAGCTATTTTGCCGAGACATCATAGTTAGTATCAATAATAATTTCCCCCATCTCTTCCTTGATAATCTTTTCAGAATGGTGCACAAACTTTGCATGGGTCGATTAAGGGATGGGAGGTTAGTTGTCAACTAGTTTTATAATTTTCCTCAGGTAAATTTGAAAGGAATGTGTTAAATTGAGAATTTTATTAGAGTGTAACTAACTTAAGCCTCTTGTGTCCCTGTCTTCCTGTGTGTTTTCTTCCTAACTGGGTGAAAATTCCCAGTCTGGCTTATTAGTTCTTCGCATGAATCCAATTAATGTAGAATGAACATTATAGATGAGATGCTTGAATCCTCGATTCCTCGAATCCTTTAAATTATATGGTATTTTTAATATGTTTTGAAAGAATTGCAACAAAACAAAATATCTCATATCCACATTTTAAGGCCTGGGCTTGAAACCACAATTGTGTGCAATTGAAAGATTCAATAAAAAATAAACTTGTAATTGAGAAAACACATGTTTTCTTTTAGTTATAAAAGAGATTAAAAAAATTATAAAATAAGTACAAAATTCTATACAGTAAATTCACTCAATAAATATTCTTTTTTTTAATAACTGTATAAATTAAATGGATAAAACCATATTCACTGACGCTAAGCCTTTATTAAGAAACTAGTTTCATGAGCAGATGCTAATCTCCTAAACAAGAGAAAGTTTCATTTCTTGTTGTTTAGTTTCTAATGTTTTCAATTTACTAAAACTGTACGGTTTCAAAAATTCTGATTTTGGAAAATAGGAGTTGACAAATCTCTACAAAATATCATTGATATTAATTGGAATTTATAAATGAATGTTTCTTAAGTTAGTGCTAAAGCTGTATGTCTGAAAAATAAAATAATTTAAAGGTACATTTATAAACAAAAATTTACAAAGTTTTTATTTATTTAGTGTATGTTGTTAAGTAGTATACTAAGATGATTTGGTGAACTATNTTTTCCAAAACTTGCACTCAGAATAATAACATGCAACACTTTAAATAGAGGAAGCAAACATCGAACGGTTCCAAGAATTTTTTTATATCTGAAATAGTTGCTGGACTGGCTATCCCCTTGAAACCCCAGCTGACGATGACAATTTTTGTCTTCCCTTATCCTCCCACTGATGCATGTTGTAATTTTTTTTATATTATAACTCACCCTTTTCCCATAGTATTTTTTTTCTTTTTTTTTCACCTAAAATGTGTTGTGTCTTCTGTGTGTTGTGTTTATAAACAGGTGCCTGGATAAAACTTTAATCAACCCACCCGAGAACCCAGTCGTATGTCATACCGCCAATCCACGCAATGAGACTTTTGCCATTTGGTGTTGTAAGAATTATGACATGTGTAACAAAGATTTGAAACCTGTACTAGAAAGGAAAAAGACCCAAGGTAGGTTTTTTCTCTAAATTCAAGTTCAAGATGGCAGCTATCTCTTCGATGGAACAGCATGCAGTGTTCGCTATCAAACTTTTTTTTCCTCTAGTAGTGTTGATGATGCTTCTTTGTTGCACTTAAACTTCTGTCTTCACGGTAGCTATATTGAACTTTCATGGATGAATCAAACATTTCTATTTCTTTTGGTGATGGTGACGAGGTAAATTATAGCTTTTGTAAAACAACTAAAGCTGATAGATTTATTGGCACTCCTGAATTATCTGACAAACCGAGATTCAATACTAATCGACTACATCGAGAATTTAGTTTGCATTGGTTTTCCAAACTCACTATAGGTGAATGAAGATGTATTTTCTTAAAACCTATTTCTTTCTGACACCTTACATTAGATAGTTCCAGCTTATAAACAGTGTTTGTGCTAATGTACGTGTATATTCTAGGAAAAACTCGAACCACCACTTTTTGTAATGTATACCGTAACTATAACAAAAAATTGTCATAAAGGAAGAAACCACTAAATAAATTGTTAACATCATCTTTAGGATGCTTATCATGGTAAAATATTTATTTGAAATTTGTATTTTAAATACTTGATTAATGATTGGAATTAATTTTTACTACCAAGATGAATGATTAATTTTGATAACTATGAAGATGATGAATTAATTATAAGTTAGTTGAAAGTTGTTATTAAAAACTTGCTTGAATACTAAGATACTTAAAGTTTTTATCTTTTATTTAAAAAAAAGTACACACATTGTTGAATGAAGACCTGACCTTCATGATTATCAAGGTTACCAAGGTATTGTTCTTCAAATGCTCCCTTTGAGAAATTTTGGTTCAAATCTCATTGGTGTCAATTTTAGATATTTAGTAATAATTTTCTCTGAATTTATTGACTCTTTTCTCTAATTTATGTTTTAAATACTAGAGTGAAGCTAATTTTGGTTTAGGATATTTGGCCCTATATTGTATAGACTTTGAAATAAACTAGACATCAATTCAACTGCATAGTCAATTTCAAGTTCAATCTCCATATCAGCTGCTTCGGTGGTCGCATGGTCTAAGGTATCACTCTGATGCTAGACAAGACTGCCGATGACCGGGAGATCAGGGTTCGAATCCCGCTGGCAGGTACTGAGAGGTTTTTTTTTTCTTCTCAAAATGCCATTCCCACTCTCTTTCCATACAAATGTGGCTAGACTCCTTACTCATCTCTAACTCATTAGCATAATTAGTACATATGTGTATAACCTGAACAGGTAGTAAGACCCGTTACAAAGAAAAATCGATGTCACTGAGCTATTTTTCAACATTATATTTTTAGTAGTCGAATTTGCTCATTTTTGGTTCTTGGATCACATCGAATAAAATAACAAAATTCTATGACCCCACGAGGTGGTCGTTAGCTGGCAGCTAGCATCTTAGTAATAGGACTCTTGACCTTGGCTTGAGGTTTCTTTTTCTACCCCAACAAAAGTTAAACTGGCTTTAATATCACAAAATTTCACACAAGAAAACACTTTCTATAGAATTTAAATTTCAAAAGCACCCAATTTTTTTTGTTCTAAAAGCTATTAATAGTAAGCTGAATAAAAGAATATAAAATGTCTGTAGATACATAATTGACGTCTTGACCTCTTAAGAAAAAATATTCTAGATCGTGCTGATAACCACAAGAAACATTTTAACCCGGAGATTGCTTTAACAATGTTTAGTTCTTAGTAGCAGACACAGGTGTAGTAGATGCAAGATATTTTGCATCTATTTCATCATTCTGTCAATGTTTTGTTCACATTTACAGACAAAAACACAAGTAACCAATATATTATATATTTAACTTTGAAATAGCAGAGTGCATCTTTTAGTCACCTCAGCACACATTTTTTTGTCCAAAAATTAAGTCATAAATCACGTTTCACAAATCCTTTTCCAAAAAGGTGACTTGGTTTGTAGTCTAGCACAGGTAAAAAATAAAAACTAAATACAATTGTTTTGTCAGAAAAAGACATTCCCACACACATAAAGCATAATTATAAAATATTTTTATGCTAAACCAGTTTTTACTAAATATACAGACTAACGGCTCTTTAATGGCAGCAGACAACTTAACCCTTTTGCACTCAGCTCATTTTCACTAGACCGAGCCAAAACACTCAGGCTAATTTTCACATATTTACCACTAAACATTTTTAATTTCCTCATAAATAATATTTATAGCTTATATACATGAAAAAAAATCACACTTATAATATAAAAATTGATGATTTATAAAAAAAATTACATAAATTATTAGACTACAGTTATTTTGTAAAACAATTCAAAATTTTGAAAATATGAAAAACTAAAATTTCTAATTTATAGCTAAAAATAATTATTTTTTCTTTGTCTTCCTTATTCATCAGTCATCCTGCAAGAAAGAGAATTTATTTCTGTAAAATTTTATACTAATTTGGTGTTTTTAACTTATTCTGATTCTGAACTACATAACTTTTTGTAAACTCATCTATAATTACATTTGGAGGCATTTAGCCTAGAACTTGGATCAGCCATTGCCTAACTAAAATAGTTCAACTAAACAACACTTATAAATAATAAACTTTGAATAAAACAACGAAAATATAATAAATAATATATAAAAAGAAAACTAGTAAGAAAAATATTGGAAGCAAATATATTTATATAAATAAGGAATAAGGAAAAAACCATGAACTAGAAACGTATTCACACCACGATGTAAACAATGAGCATAACATATTTCAATTGTTCAAAATAAATAGTTTTTCTAAGACCTATGGTGCTATCTGTTGGAAAAAAGATTAAATAAACCTAAACATTTAGAATAACTTGCTGTGGTGCCACCTAGTTATTAAAAATAAACTTACACGTCAAAATTTAGCTGGTGCTGATATATCGGCTGCGAGAGTGTTCTAGCAGTACCTTGGCGCCCTGATATTTCAGGGCGCTGAGTGTTTCAGGGTTAAGGTCACTTTGGGACATTTTTAAAAATTTCAATTTTTAATACACCCTAAGACTAGCTAATAAGCTTGAGACATTTTTTAATTTTTAGCACACCCTAGACTAGCCAATAAGCGTTGACATTTTTAATTATACACCCTACTACTGGTCAATAAGACTAAAGCAATTAAAACCTTTTATATCAACTGTGCTAACACAACGGTAAATAATTATCAAATGTTTATTTATTTATTACAAATGTACACCTAATTAAATTATACCCGCTTAGACCCAAGATTTTCCTAAAATAAAAACGGTTTTAATAAGCCTGAGGGGTGACCTGGTGGTTTAGGGGTAAGGTGTCAGACTTCTGTGCTGGCGTCCGGGGTTCAAACCTCGGTCCCAGCACGGATTTATCTGATTGCCAAACCCTTCCTTCACCTCTGACAAGACGTGTATTAATCACAACTTGTGAATGTGAGGAATGCCAGGCCTCCACCGTGGTTCGGATCCCACGTTAAACTGTAGGTCCTCCATTTCATCTCACAATCACCCTACCATTACACATGAGCGTAAGAGCGTATAACCTGAATGGGTAGTAAGACGCGGTGCTAATAATAATAATAATAATAATAATAATAATAATAATAATAATAAGCCTGAGTTTTAAATAGGCATTTTCTAGTCAAACAAGATATGTTATTTTAGAATTTCATAATGTAGAGTTGTTAAATTGTTGCTAATTCACTTTTAGAAATAAATTAAACCTGCATGAAGTATATGTTAAGTACATTTAGATCCCTTGCATAATAGGTTTCTGTTTCAAATAAAATACTGTTTAACTTTAATAATTTGTAGAATTTGCATTTGTATTAATAATTCTTCTCTATTTAAAAAAAAATGCAGCTGGTGAATTTGATTGCATGTCTTGCTGTAAGTTTTAGTAGTAGTTAATTTTTTTTAAAATTAGTGAACTGTGTGAACAGTCACTACTGGTAAGCATAGCATTTTAGGTAGATATCTTGTCATTTTATCTTTTAAATGTAGCTAACTTACTAAATATAAAGTAGAAGAGCACAACTTCTTGTAAATGATTAGTTTTATCTCATTTCAAATGATTTTCCTATGAGCATGGACATAAATTATTTTAGATGATTCTTTTGTCAAGAATTTAATTGAAAACGGTCAAAATAATCAGATTTTTTTGCTAAACACTGAGAAAATGCATTCATTTTTTGATTTTTAAATCCTGGAAAAGTCGGGAAATTTTAAAATTCAAAAAACACTTCACCTCTATTATAAAATATCACTTTGTATTTATAAATTTTGGTGCTATCATAATACAATTAGAGGTTTGTTTTAAAATAGTGGGATTTTTAGAATGTTCTTTTAGTATGTATATATTATCTTTTTTATATTATTTGTAAATAGCTAAATACGGTTTTCTGTTCTTAAGCATGTGGTATGTTTGAAATCGCTTTCTACTCTGTTTCCTACTAATTATTTATTTTTTCTTTCTAGTGTTGGTAATATTGCTCTTCTAGAATCCATTTAATAACCTATTTCTTGTGTGCACTGCATTACTCACGCTATGGATATTTTCTTTAGATGTTACCCTAAAGAGGCTTTATTCCCACCCGATGACCCCATATGGTGTAGTACTGTACCTTCTGGCCCATTCTTTGCCAGCTCTCAGCGGGATGATCCGTTTGTGGTTGAATGCTGTAGCGATCGAAGCTATTGTAACTTGGAACTTTTGCCAACCTTCCCACCCATTGTGCTGAAAACAGGTGAGCAAACATTATCCGGGATGGCTAGGACGGAGCTTTCTGTGGATTGTCTTCGCAGACTGTTGGATACCGAGGTCCGTCAATGGGGGTAAATGTCCTGTTTATGTTTCTCAATGGATGTGTGGCACTCGTCTGATCATTCACTACTTTTATCAAACAGCCATTTTACAATCTATTAAATATTTTTAGCTTTTAGTTTCGTTAAACTGTTGAGAAAAACATTACCTAGTGCTTACAGATTTTCAAATTTCTGACCCTCGCATTATAAATGTGTGTGTTCTCGGATACACCCACATCGAAAGTGTTTTTTTGATTTCCTAATCTCTTTGAAGAGTGTTGATTTACTTGACTGTGTGAGTTTCCTAGTTTTATCAATACTTATTTCAAATTTGAAATTAAAACTGAAAGTGGATGAAGTGTTTTGAAAGAAAAGCCAAATATGGTTACAGCTACCAGTAGTAGGCCTATAAGTCATAGTAAACAAGGTAGTTACAAGTGTGAAAGGAATGATCAAAAGCTGAATAAGTTAAGATTGCCAGTAGTAAGAGTCATAATAAACAAGGTCATTGCAAGCTTGAAAGAAACAACCTAAAACCAAAGGCGCTACAACTACCAAGCGTAGAAACCATGTTAAACAAGGTCATCACAAATTTGAAAGGAATACTATAAACCAAAGGTGCTACAACTACCAGTAGTATAAGTTATATTACACATGATCAAGCCAAGTATGAAAGTAACAACTACAAACAAAAGATGCTGCAGTTACCTGTAGTATAAGTCATAGTAAAAAAAAAGCTCAATACAAGTTTGATAGGAACAACCAAACACTGAAAGTGCTACAACTATGTGTAGTACAAGCCATATTAAATAATGTCAATACAAGTGTAAAAATAACGACTAAAAACAACAGATAGTACACCTATCACTAGTATGTCATACTAAACAAGGTCATCGCAAGTGTAGAAGGAACAACCAAAAACGGCAGAAGCTAGAGACCAGTGATTTTTAAATAATTAACTTTTCAATTTTTGTTGTACATCTGAATACGGTAAAATGGTTTCACTGACCTTTCGTTTCCACTGGTTTCTTATGAAGACTACAAAAAGGCGCACTAGCATGCAATGCTTGGTACAATCTCCCTAAGCTGTGGGGTGAGACATGATCTTAAGTGGGAAACTGCTTCAAGTAATGCAACCGGATCTGTTCTTTTCCTTATTTGCTTTCCCGAGATGATTTTAAATCCTACCAAAGATCAACAAAGTTAAGTGTAAACAAGGGTTCTTGAATCTGATATGAAGCATCAGGGCTTGATTCCCAAACAAGAGGATTGGACAGGTTTTTTGGTCTCTTATTTTTCCATGTCCTATTTTCTCTTCAGCGTTTGCTGGAAGACACTACTGGTGTAGCTTTTGCCCATGTTAAGTTGTTTTATCTTAACTTTTCTTTAGTGTTGCTTGTTGCGAAGGATAATTAATGTTGAAATTAAATTTAACTCTTTTAAGTGGGACCCAAATTTTATATTTGCTTAAAAAAACCAAGAAATGTGAATTTTGCATGTGCTTTTAAAATTGGTCAATTATTTTATCATGTTAAAAATATATGCTTTTTTTTTTTACAAAACATGTATTTTTTTAAATAAGTATTAAAAAAACAAAATTGCAAATAAACATCATTTTATGTGGTTCAACAGCCACATCTCATAATAGGCTATGCTTAGATTTTTTTAGAAACTGACATCTGTATTATTTTTTTAATTAAGTA
The DNA here is from genome assembly GCA_902151455.1 of Timema bartmani. Lineage (NCBI taxonomy): Eukaryota > Metazoa > Arthropoda > Insecta > Phasmatodea > Timematidae > Timema > Timema bartmani. The sequence goes on from CABFWB010000201.1 coordinate 355,605, forward strand.
TAAAAAACTAAAAAATGTAAATAAACGACATCTTATGTGGAGCTACTCTCCTCAATCACTAATTTCAAACTTTTTTTTCCCTTGTGTACAGAATTTAAATAATGAAGCAAAAACACATTATTTTTTTAGTCAAAACAAATTTCAACTTTTCCTTTTAAATTAGCCTACTACACAGTGGACATATTATCCTTTTTGGAAATACAGTCAACTCTTGATAACTCTGACCTCGCTATCTCGGACTTCGGATAATTCGACAAAATTTTCCGAAAGTAAAATTTTATATAGTAACAGTCGCATCATCGCAGTCGCAATACAGTCAACTCTCGATAACTCAGACCTCGATATCTCGGACTTTGAATAATTCAACAAAATTTTCTGAAAGTAAAATTTTATATAGTAACAGTCACATCATCACAGTCGCAGTCGCAGTACAGTCAACTCTCGATAACTCAGACCTCGATATCTCGGACTTCGGATAATTCGACAAAATTTTCCGAAAGTAAAATTTTATATAGCCGCAGTCGCAGTATGTCGCATGCTGGCAGGCTAGAAATGTTATAGAAAAAATATAATGAACGGAGCTAGCAGAGATCTTGCAACACACCGCTACTACCCCTCCCATAGCACCCCCGCACATACAGGACAGTATATAGATAATTTTAAAGTAATATAAGCCTATTGTAATCGCAACCTTTCTCATTCTAGCTGTGTTATTTTTCTATGTGTTTTATCTGATTTGTATTATTTACCTCGTCACATTAAAGTACAATATTACTTTAGATAGGCACAACTTTATTTCCCCTCAATAAGACGGACTTTTCGTAACTCGGACAGACCTCCGCCTCCTTTAGTATGAGTTATCGAGAGTTGACAGTACATTCATTTGCTGTCTAAAAAGCTAAATTAATCCATACCATTTGTACCAAAACTATTAGAATAAGTATTTATAATCCAAAACAAAGAAATGTGTATTTATTAATTGAAAATTGAAATCTTTTTGAAAATATTTAATCAATAAGAATGTCAATTAGTGTTTAAAATTACACAATTCTAGAAGAAACATTTATAGGCATAGTTTTGCGTCACAGGGGGGGTGTTTTAAGGTGTTAAATTAAATATAAACCCAAATCCTAATTATAATACACTAGAAAATATCAGCCACTAAGTATAATATTGCTGCATGGTCAACAACATTCAAACACAGTTATTTGTCTAGACGACTCAAAGTTCGTGTTTCTAATTGCCACCAAAGGCTCATACTACACACTATCTCTCCTGGCCATCTATATATTATGGGGTCGTAATATTTGGCTTTTCACTCTACAATATAGTACAATGCATAACATATCTGAACTACTTCGGTGATAATTCCGGATAAAAAACAGGATTTTTCTTGTTTGTTCAATTTTTATTTTAAAATTTAGTTGTATCTTAAGGATTAAACTTTATTTTCAGCTTCTAATTTTATATAAAGTACATATAATTTATATCAACTTTTTTTTTTAACTATTAATAACTGCTTTTTCTGGTATCACCATTTTGAAGATAAAGGTCAGTGGTTGAACTTATTTACATTATTGTTTTTAGTATATCTTGTGCATGTGTCATGGGCCTGCTTGCATGTATTTTGGGAAGATGCTTTCTGTAACTACACGTAGTATTGTCAACCTAACATTAATTACGGTGTTCTTGTGTCATTAGCATTGTAAGTATTATTGACTAGCTATAATTAATTATTAATGAAGACATTAACTAACTTTGTTTATGGATACAGACTTGTCTGGATAAATCTTTCAATTAAGTTATATATAGTTTAAAAAATATCCTTGGGCACAGGCATCAAACCCAAAACCTATGGCTTTCGAGTCCGATTCTTGTGTCCACATGTCAATTTTCAATATATTCAATTTAATTGAAAGAGCTCTTTATTGCCTATTGGTTTATTATTGCCATATGAGTATTTACTATGTAAGACAACTTTTAAATAATGTTTATGAAATATTCTATATAATTACCAATAGAGCTAATTTTTTATACTCCGACCTACTTATAGGCTAGAGTTTGATATAAGTCAAGTGCATTAAGGATATATATTTTTTTTTTACTATCTTTGCTCCAGGTGAATACTGGTGTAGCTCTAAAAATTTCACACTCGTTGCTCAAATGAGTATTAAAAACATATATTGCTAAGGTTTTATTTTCTGTAAATGATTTTACTGTGAGTGAAAACACTTAAGTGCGAGTATTTATTGCCGGACTTCCATCTTTTGATACAGCCAATATATTCTTCAATATATTCTTATAATAATTTAGGTTTAACCCACTTTGGTGGTCTAAGGTGCTACTATCGAACTAGACTAGACTGCTGATGATGGACAGGTTGTGGTTCGATCCCGTTCGGGTGTACTGAGAGTGGGTTTTCCTAAAATGGTTTCCCACTCTCTCCATCAAATGTGGGTACACTTACCCTGAATTAGACTTTCCTCATCCCTAACCCATTAGCTTAATAAAACTTTTTATTATTTATGTATCTTTCTTGGCTCTAATGATGTGTATATTCCCATCAGACAACCCACAGGCCGGCACTGAAGGACCCTTGGGTTTTGAGTCTACCACTGTATGGCTGGTTGTGGTAGTTTCGGTTTCCATCATCGCATTGTGCGGCATCCTCTTTTTCCTACTTTATATCAAGAAGACGCGCAGAGGGGCACGACCCCTCCAAGGGTGCCCTGAGGACTCAATAGAGGCTCCCGACCGCCCTATTCTTGGTGGTGTCTCGTTGAGGGACATGATTGAAATGACAACAAGTGGTTCTGGCTCAGGTGGGTAAACTCTAGAACATTAATTAGTAAACTTGTCCTGATACCACATTTTACCAATACAGATTACAATATACCAGAACCATAATTTGTGTTTTTATACCACACATACCTAAACCAATACTTGAGTTATATTTTTACCTGCTTCGGTGGTCAAATGTGTTACTCTCGTGTTAAACGAGACTTACGATCAAAGGGAGATCGGGGTTCAAATCCCGGTTGGGTGTACTGAGGGAGGTTTTTCCTAAAATTGTTTTCCAATCTCCTGCCACACAAATGAAGGTACACTTCCTCTGAATTCAACCTTCCTCATCCCTAACTCATTAATGTAATTAGTACATATGTGTATAACCTGAACAGCTAGTAAGACGCCGTGCTAAAAAAAAGTATAGTTCATTTTGACTTTATCTTCCAGAACATTCTCTTAGAGGTATGCTGATGACACATTTTACTGATCTAGATTCTGATATCAGAACCAAAATGTTTGTTCTTATACCACACAAACTGATTCCACTAATTGATTTCATTTCATTCTTAAATTGAAATTCTAGAAAATTCTTTTAGAGGTATGCATCTTCCACAATTTATCAATATAAATTCTGATGAATATACAATAATTTGTATTCCTATAACCTGCCTCGGTGGCGTAGTTGGCAAATGTGCTAGTTACTCGTGTTGAGCCAGACTGCCGAGGGTTGGCATATTTTCTTGTTTAATCATTTTATAAATCAATACAATACTAATTTTTCCCCACCACTGGTACTTTTTGTAGATATTAGTATCAACACACCTCTATTATTTTTTTCTAATTTTTTTTTCTGTATATATGTATATAAGCTTGGCCTGTGAATGTGTACGCAAAAGTGCATCTACACAGTGACGAGATGAGTCAGCGTCATGTATTAATAGTGACTCTTACCCACTTCAATGGCCCTGTAGTCTAACACAGTGGTTCTTAAACTTTTATTACTCGCGTCCTTCTAAATATCCTCTAATTTTACTAACATAATAATCATAGGATTTATTGTAAACTAATGGCTTTATTTACTGATTATAACAACAAACAAATAAAAAAATAAAAAATTAACTTACCTAAATGTATCTAATGAGACCTTTGCTGTTGAACACTTTCCACTAATTTGTCTATTCTTGTTTTGATTGTGTTACTTAATGTTATTCGCATGCAGGAGTCGATTTCACTACTTTGTTTTAGTATTTACCATTGTGGAAAATCCCTTTTCACATAAATAAGTAAGATGGGGATTATTTGTATTATCTGTGCTTTCTATTATCCGTGTTTCCTCTTCCCCCCTCCAACATTAAGCAAATAACATTTTAAATTAGTTTTAGAGGACCCCTAAAAATCTTTTGCGGCTCCCCTCGGTTGAGAATCACTGGTCTAATGCAATATTCTCGCAGTAGACTTGACTGTCAATGATGGGAAGATTGACGTTAAAATCTCGGTCGGGTGTACCAAGGGTGGTTTTTACCTAATTGTTTTCCACTCTCCCTCCACACACATGCTAGTACACTTCCTATTAATATAACCTCCATAATCCCTAAAACCATTGGAATAATTAGTAAAAAAGCATATAACCTGAACAGGTAGTAAATCACGGTGCTAAAAAATTGTAACTCTTGAGAAATTTCTGTTAAAAATAGGTTACTGATACTAAGATCAGTTTGCGATGCACATGAATTGATAATACTAAGTGCATGGCAGCATACTATCGGCTAAAAGTCGCTATGGATTGTGATTGTAGATATCTGAGTGGCTAATACTTTCACCAATTACCACGCTTAGACTCAATACACCAACAATTAGTGAAAAATTGTCCTGGAAACGAGACAAACCAGGATGGCTCAGTGTTATAGCACGTAAGCCAAAATTCCCAGGTTTATTTTCTGTGTCCAGGTAGTCATTTTTTGCTTAATTGAGTTTAATTAAGTTACAGATATTTGTAATCTCCTCTCAACTTTTGTAGCATTGTAAGTAATATATAGTGGCTCTTAAAACTTTGGTTAATGAAGCATATTCTTAAAATTACAAGCCTCTGTCCCTAGATACATTCTTTATTGATAATGATCATATATATTGTCCTTTTTAATGCCATGATTCAAGTTTGAAATTGACCTAATGTAATTTCAGGGAAAACCTGAAATAGTAAGGAAATTTAAAAATCCCCCCCCCCCAAAAATGAGAAAAAATTACAGGGAATTTTGTAGTTTATCAGGGAAAATTGTATATATGATTGCATAGGGAAGAGGAATTTCAGTTGCATCCTATCCAAACACAAATTGAATATATTTTTATTTATTTTAAACATATTTATAAATATCAATATAGGCTCTAGTCAGGGAAATTTGGGGTTTTGAATCGAGGAAAGTTCAGGAAATTTTTGTGGTCACCCGTAGTTGGCTTTGATTATATTATTAAAGTTAACATATCTTGACAATGTTGTACATCATTATATAGTAACCATTTTATCAAAATAATTGATCTTTTTGTGTATTAATTGTGTTTGTGTGTGTGCGCGTTTGTGCACATGGGCATGTGTGAAACTTGAATACATTCTTTTGCAGGCCTACCCCTCCTGGTGCAACGAAGCATAGCGAGACAGATCCAGCTGGTAGAGATCATTGGCAAGGGTCGTTTCGGCGAGGTGTGGCGTGGTCGCTGGCGTGGAGAAAATGTCGCAGTGAAGATTTTCTCTTCCCGGGAAGAACGCTCTTGGTTTAGAGAGGCCGAAATTTACCAGACTGTCATGCTGCGACATGAGAACATACTCGGCTTTATAGCGGCAGATAACAAAGGTTTCTATACTGTAATTAAAGACCCTAATTTCTGGTAAATAAAATTATTAGAATGCATTCAATAAAAGGCCATATTTTGGTATCAAAAGTCTATAAATAAAAGGCATTTTTCAGCTTAAAAAATCTATAATAAAAACACTCAAACTTAAAGGTTTTAGTGACATAGATAGGAAAAATATAGTTAAATTTCGAATTCCTAAATTTTATATATTGGCCTTTTGTCACAATTTGACTGTCATAAAAGCCAGATCAAACGCATATTTTACTTCTTCTTTACCAATAGACTTTAAGGGAGGGAGATATTCTTTCTGGACTGGAAACCCTTATTTGTTATCAAAATTATTAAGAAGAAAATCATAAAAGTGTTGTAGGAACTATTTTTCCCTGCAATTTTAGGCAAAGGACAACGCTGTCTTCGACTAAGTAATAATCTGAATAGTTTGGATATCTTTAATTCTTATTCATATCATCATAAATGAGCATTATTCAAATATAAAAGGCCGAATAGTTAATTTTGAGAAAGGATTTAATTTGGTTTTATTTTGTGTATGCATTATACATTCGAAAATATACTACATTTGACTTTAAAAATAATTTGATATTAATTTTAATATGCCATGTAAAAGTTTGTAAAAACACGTTTTACGGTATTTCGGTGTTTTCACTATAAAATTGTTTGATTGCGTTTAGCTATATTCCCTGTAAAATCAGATTTGATTGTAAAATAACATCTGGAAATTATATAAGCCTTACATAACACATTTATACAACTTAGGGGTGTGTGAAGCTTAAAAACTGCGACTTAGCCTCAAATCAAACATCTTTAACTTCACTTCAAATAAAATTCCGGCTTTGGAGCCTCGCCAACAAAAAAACTGACAGCTAAAATACTCTAATTATGTTCATTTACGGCCATTCTGAATTGTTTTGAAGGCCTACATTACAAATTAATATTAATATGGAGAAAATCTGAAGTAAATTAATTGCATATTTTGAGAGTAGCTTGATTTATCAGATTGAAACAAAATATTACAAACAATTATGCAATAAAACATTTTATAAGTAATTTTAGTATATAAAGTAATTTAAATACTAAATGAAGAGAAAAAATTTTCTTTAAATTTCAGGACACCCTTGACAGATTCAAGAACAGTCCTGTAAATAAAACTAGTTTCTATATTTATACTGAATTAAATTTGAAATATTGTGGCCAAAAAAAAAAAAAAAAAGATTTGCTGTAAATGTAAAACATTGCTATTTTCTCGTTTACCCTAAACTCCTGCCTTAACCTTGAATAGCTTGAGCAATAATAGATATTCAGCGACTCAGTTCACTCTCTTTCTGAAGAAGCTTGTTGTCGCTGTGAAATTTTGAAGATAATATTTGTGTGTATACACATTTTGTTCTAGTATATTATAAAAACCAATGTATGACCTTCCATAAAGTTAATCACGGCTTCGATCCTTTCACTTTAAAAACTTTTCCAATTATTTGTTCTAAGAATTTATTTTTTTTCATTATAAAAAGTAAACATTCCTTTCTATTAGTTTCTGCTGTATTTGTACAAACTATTTAAATCTATATTTTAATTCCAGATAACGGTACTTGGACCCAACTTTGGCTCATTACGGACTACCACGAAAACGGCTCTCTGTTTGACTACCTGAACAGGAGCACTGTCGATATATCTGGAATGATCCGTATGGCTCTTTCTATTGCGACAGGGCTTGCCCATCTTCACATGGAGATCGTTGGGACACAAGGTACATCACACTAAGGGGGACTTGTAATGTTTAATGCCGAAAAAAATAATCTCAGATTGGGTTGAATTTGCAGGTGTTATATTCTCAAGACTGTAGCATAAACAGATGTTTGAAATTTTAAAACTGATTTTTTAACTAAACACTAAAGGGGAAGATTATGCCATGTTTGTTTACATTACATCTTACAGCTTACATCTCTTTATAAAAGAAAGTAAAAAGGAAAAACTTAACAAACAAATCCCAGACCTTTAACTAAACACTAAAGGGGAAGATTATGCCATGTTTGTTTACATTACATCTTACAGCTTACATCTCTTTATAAGAGAAAGTAAAAAGGAAAAACTTAACAAACAAATCCCAGACCTTTAACTTAACACTTAACTGAATGTATGAACTTGATGATGATGATGATGATGATGATGATAAAGTTAATAATTAGCTAATCCCCCCTCCCTAATATTCCATTACATTTATATTTCTTCTTTTGTTCTTCATTTTTCTTGAGATTCCTGTTTTGTATTTTTTTTAAATATTCAGATTTGTGAAATAGTAGATTCAACCCAACTCTAAAAAAGACCCAATTCAGAATCTTTCTGTTTATTTCATTTACTGGGATTTGAGAGTTAAGAAAATCAAGGCATCGAAAATTGTAGTACAAACATCGATTCTTGATACTTTTGGTGCTGGTAAACTTTACGTCCTTAGTTTTGATGTTAAAATAGGTTAAGATACAAGATAAAAAGGTTTTGGTATGGGGCCCAATCCATGATTTTGTGCGGCCCTCAAACCTTTTGATAACGAACATGCAATGTGGCTGTTTATTCTTATTATAAACGTTGTAGTGCTACACTATTTGAGATTATGATATTTGTAAATTGGTTGTTGTTTGGGGGAATCTAGCAAGTGGCATTGGTGTACCAAATGTATATTACCTTTACTCACAAGAGATAGACTCCCAAAAATTATTAAATATGCGCGCCAAAAATGTTCAGTGTCTGGCAGCACATAAGTGGTTGAACAGTTGTTTTTATTATGTTAAAAAAAACCAAGAGATCACAGCTTACAGGCACACATTTGTCACCATTAAAGTGACTTCAACAAAAGATTTAAATTAGAGATGGGTCGAATCCACTATTTTACGAATCCGAGTCTCTAATCTCAATCTCCAATTTACCTTTGAATCCAAATCTTGCGATAAATTATGAACATAAGAGGAAATATAAACATGATAGACTAATGTAAAATACAAATAGTAACTAAATGTTAACATTATTTCTTATAATTCGTTAACTATAACATTCATACATTCAGTTAAGTGTTAAATTATCGGTCCAGGGTCTGGTTGTTAAGGTAAGCCTATAATTATAATTGGCAGTATTAGCGCTCTAAAACAAATTTCACTTGAAATTTAAAAAAACTTTTTTTCTTAAGGACTTGAGTCTCAAATCCATACAAGGCACATAAAGCTATGACAGTTCTAGCAAGCTGGTGGTGGAAAATATATAGCTTGAATAAAAAAACTGACCCAGGCCACAGGCAGGAAACAGCAATGGGTGTAAAGCAAAAGTCTCGAATCCGAAATTTTCTTAAATCCTTGAATCTCAAACAGGTTCGAGAGATTTTAAGTCCCATCCCTAATTTAAATATTCACACATTTTGGAAAATGACACCTGGAAATGAGAATCAAACCCAGGACTTCCAGCTTAGTGCACCATTGCTATAACCACTGAGCTATCCAGGGATCATCCTGCGCTGTGGGACATTCTTCACTTATATATTAAGCCAGAGACAGAAGCGTATTTACACTATAGGCCCACTAGGCACAGGCCTAATGGCCGCGGCTTTAGGTGGCGGCAAATTTTGTATTGTATTATTTTTATTATAATATTTTGTTTTTAATAATCATGTTTAAAATTGATGGATATTATCGAAATAGTTAAAGTCAAAACGAGAATATTTATTTTTAAATACCTGTACTTTGCAATCGCTTTGTAACTGACGTCAGTCTCCCCCTCTTCATAATGTTAACTCAAGCTACTGTAGGGCATGTACTGTACGTGCCTGATTATCTTTTCTCGAATACTAACTTCCACCCCAAACTCCCCCCCTCCCCAACACCTCTTTCCTCCCAAACTTCCTAAAGCTCTTGACCAAAAAAATTGGGAAGGGGAAGGGAGGCATATTTTATTATGCCTAAGGGCGCAAAAACCTTGAATCGGCCACTGAGCAGAGTCTGTGAGGGAGAAGTAGATATCATCGGCTACTAAGACACACATACAAATTTAAAGCCTAACACTCAGACCCTTACTACATCGAAAATTTTCATAATTTGTTTTTAACTATAGAATCAGTTTTGAAATTTTATATGATCATAATACTGTTTTTATTGTAATAATAATAATAATATTTAAAAATTAAAATGAAGAACAACAAAGAGCAACAAAATTGAATTTTCTAAGATGTGGCCCGCTCCCTAATTTCTATTTTTAATGCGGCCCTAATGTGCCTGATTTAAAGCATAGAAAGTGGTTTAAGTTGTAGCTAATATTGCACGATTCCTAAGTGTTTTTTTGGTTTTCAGGTAAACCTGCGATAGCTCACAGAGATCTCAAGTCAAAGAACATACTGGTAAAGTTGAACACCACGTGTGCCATTGGTGACCTGGGTCTGGCGGTGAGACATGACGTTGCCACAGACACCGTGGACATCCCTCTTAATAACAGGGTGGGCACCAAGAGGTACATGGCCCCTGAGGTAAGTTTCAGACACATTCTTTATTTTTATCTTGGAAATATACTTGTCCTCCTCTTGCGCTTGTGTCTACCTCGGTGTTCTTGGGGAAAAGGGCTCACCTCAGAACCCGATGGTTGTGGGAAAGATGGATTTTCCTCGAGTGATAAAAATCTGTACCACAACTTCCTCTGAAGGGGAAGTAAAGTGGTCGGTCCCATGTTGATTGTGGCAAGTATGTGAAAATATCTTTCCTGGCAAAATTGGTAGGCCCTTTTGCTCTTGCTCATAGAAAATTCTTGTGTGCTGATGTATATAATCAATCAATTCAGAAAGTGCACGTTAAATACCTCAAATAAATATAATGTTGCGTTCTTCATGTTTTTGGTAAAAGTTTGAAAAAAAAATTGAATTCTTCAAAGCTCATACAATTCCATTAGAGGCTTATTTTATATTTAAACTCAATTTTTCCTCAAAATTAATGGCTAACTAAATTTATAGCTTCGTATAGCATTTAATATTGGTTGCCGGGAACAAACTTTATCGAATCATTCTGTGTTTCAGCATTTTCATTAGAACCCCTTCTAAATATTCTATTAGCATAAGATATATTTAAGTAAAAATATGTTTAGTAGCCCATTGCATTGCACTTACTTGCTCTGCATTATTCAGTAGAATTATTAATATAAATAATAATCATCTGTCTTCCTCTATCCTTCTACCATTCTTCTCCTCTCATTTGCACACATGCTGTGATCTGCTCCTCCCATCTATTTCTTCGCTTTGTTTGTGTTCTTTTTCCTACATACTTGATATCTTTCATGTAAGTCGTGTCATATAAATAATAAGTTTTGATATTATTTATGGAATAAGGTAATTTTATAGATTGGACAAAAGAAATTGACAAGTAATATCAACACCTTATGATTAATAATAATAATTTTACTGCTTAATCTGGAGAAGGTAATTTAATACAATAGTCATTTTTTTCTTTACTCTTTCTTAGGGGTGTGCGAAGTCCACTTTTTCAATTCAAAGCGAACTCGAATCGAATATATGAAATATTCTCGAAGCCGAATCGAAGTTCGAATATTTTTTTGTTAGTTTTTACACTAGAAAATATATATTATATTGTTGTTTATTAAACTTTATGTATTGAAATTACTTAGAAAATGTTTTATTTTACCTATTGTTACTAATATTTTACTTTTAATCTAATAAATCAAGTTATATTACAACTTAAAATTCAATTACTCAGGGTTTTTTTCTAAATAAATATTGTTTTATATTATATATAAATGGCAATAATTGACCATAAATCGAGTATTTTAGCTGTCAATATTTTATTGACGAAGCTTCGAAGTCAGAATTATTTTTGAAGCAAAGTCGAAGCTGACATTTGTTTCGAAGTTTTGAAGCAGAATCGAAGCTTCGTACACCCTTACTCTTTCTTATACTAATAAAATATTATGTCTTCTTACTAAAATAAAAATTGAAGAATTACCTGGACACGAGAATCAAACCCATGTCTAGGTGTCATGTTTCAATCATTGAATATGATTCTTGATATATCCATAGTAAAATAACATTTCAATCTTCTGAGTTTCACTAGGTCTCTACAGTTAATTATACAAGCACTTGCATTCTTCAATTATGAAATAGTTTTTTTGATAGTATGGAATTTTTATCATTTTAAATCTTTCTTTCAGCCTCTTTTGCTTCCCTCACCCTAAATTTATAACTCGTGGTAATGGTCTAGAAACATGGTAATTCTAAATAAATAGTATATCTCTTTTTCTGGTTTTATTTTCATTAAGCTTGTGCAAACCTTCAAAATCCTGAATCCAAAGCTGAATCTAAATGAAGATCAGGATTCGATTAGAAACTTTGAATCTTAATATTGGCAGAATCAGATTTGATTTGAAATTTCAAATATAAATAAATCCTGGATTTGTATTCAATGTGCTTAGCTCAAAATTTGAATCTATAATTTATACTCGCATATTAAATTAATATAATCAGACTGGAAACCATTTGTGTGTTAAAGTGAATAGAGAAATAGAGTTCCAGGTTGTAAATAAATCACGTGGGTGACAGTGGATATCTTGTATTTTACAAAAGGAGCAAGACCCGCGTTTTGGTTAATATTAATCAACTGTTGCACGATGATTTAAAAAAGTGGTATGATCTTTATTTGACTTTTTACCTTTTGAGAACAGTGCTATTGATTACATTTTTTTTAAATAAACATTTTAGACACATTTTAGTTTTATTAACATTTTTTGAAATATCATATTATTGAATTGGATTCATAAACTTAGTATAGTAAAATATTCAACACAGATTTGATTTGAAGCATATAATAGTAAACCTAAAATAAATAATTATTTGATTCAGATCTGATCCTATTTTTAAATAAAATATTCAATCCAATTTTTTTTAAGCATGGAATGAATTCAACTAGGATTCGATTGGCTGAAATAAATTTAATATTAGATTTGATTTGGATTTTTCTAAAAAAAAAATATTTAAGCTTGAGACTTGATTTGATTTGAATCAGCCAAGATTCCAATTCAATTCGAAAATTATGGATTCGCACAGGCTTAATATTTCAACTTGTCGCAACTTCAAATAATTATTCTTAAATATAAAGAATTTTGATTTTACTTTCAGCAAATTATTTTAATTAATGTTAAAAATTACAAGTACATAAACTGTAATTTATTGCATCACTATTTTTTGATGGATGGTCTCTTTGAAACCTTGAATTTTTAAAATACTTGATGTAACTTAGTTAACTAATTTCGCTGTTAATTTTAATACGATTAATTTTCTTTTTACCTCATTTGGGAGTATTCAGGGCTTTGGGCTCTAAACAGATCCAACCAACTATGAGAGTGAATGGTTTGGATTGTACCTATTCTCTGCATCTTGCAAAGGCAGTCAAGGTGCAAACAGCATAGACCTTCATATATGTTAAGTAACCTCGTGTTGCTTAAACATCTATTGAAACAAGCTTATATTTCTTCCAGGTGTTGGAAGAGGCCATTAACATGAACCATTTCGATTCCTTTAAAAGAGCAGATGTATATGCTCTTGGTTTAATCTTCTGGGAGATTGCAAGGAGGTGTAACATTGGAGGCATTTATGATGAATACCAGCTTCCATTTTATGACATGGTCCCTTCTGACCCTACTATTGAAGAGATGAGGAAGGTGGTCTGTTTTGATCGGCAGAGACCGTCCATACCAAATCGTTGGCAGTCCTGTGAGGTAAATAACTCTCATGATTTAATTTTCATCCTTTTTTGATATCGTATAGTCTTGCAGTTTAAAGTGTCAGGCGTGTGATTGACTTGATTATCAATGATGAAGTTAGAGATCAATTCTCAGCTAAGGATGATTTTCCACCACTGTGATTTTACCAACTTCTTTCCTATGAGTGCAGTTGCACTTCCTCTATAAACCCACCCCAAGCTTCTCTAATAAGCTGTTAATTACCTTGATGTTAAATTTACTAAAAATAAATAAATAGAAGGACTTAACAAACCACATCCTGTGCAGACACTTTCATTGCCCACATTTTTTTTACTGTCGTTTTCAACCCTTTAAATCACAAATAATTAATATAAACAAAATCTTCAAACAATTCTTAAGGGTGTGTTAAATCTATTACTAGATTAGTATGTAAATTACATCCACACTAATTATATATGGCTAAAGATTGCAAAGGAGACCAAGGTGTGCAAGTGAGAGGAGAAGAAAGAACGTGGTTAAACGAGGAAGAATGGTGGAATTTTACTAAACTGACCTGGCTACAGCCTGGAAACAGTTTGTGATGATATATGGCTGGATGGAATTAAGTAAAAGAATGTGTAATGTATAGTAACATTCACTATTTAAAAACACAGTTTACACTTTAAACTGCTTTCAATGAACAGAATCTTCATCATCCTGTCCTTGGCCTTATGCTTTGCCCTTTAGGAGGAGCTATTAAAGGAGTATTGCAATTTCTAAATAAATAGAAATTTGTTAAATACATTTTTTTAATTAGAAAAATAAATCGATAAAGAATTACACGGTGTGGTTTGGAACATATTAAAATAACACATATTAACATAATATATTACAAAAACAGGATGCATAATGGAAAGAATATAAATATAATATAATTTACTAGAGAAAACCTTTACCACTTTGAGGTATATGGACGGGGGAGGGGGGGTAGAAACCACTTTGCACTGTTGCATATAATAAGTTCTAATGGTTACTAAACTGTTCGTCTTGTTCATTTGAGAAAATATCTGATCAAACTCTGCTCATTTGCATTTAACCGTTTCACCGCTATAGCTGTGTAAACGTTCACAGTATTTTGCATAGCCCACACTATTAAAACGTTTATAAACGCTTTCGGATTTTATTCACCAGGGCTAAATACATCTATAAACGTATGGCTCTCTAATTTTCTGTACTGCTAACACCATTGGTTGGCTTTACTTTGGAACTAAAATGAAGTATGTACTATGCTCTTGTAAACATTTCTTATCGAACTGATGGATCGATATTCATCGTCGATCACACAATTGTACATTATGTAATGCATTTTCGGTTGGTTTTTCTTTGTGTTGTTTTGTTCAAATTAGTAGTTTAGAAGTTATTAATTACTTATTTCGGTTATTTTAATAAATATATTTTCAATAGTTACATAGTTTAGGCTTAGGAGAACGTTTATAATCATAAAAATAGGTAACAACTAAGCAGACAATTACTGCAGTTCAAAGATTTTCCTAATTCAGCACTGGCATGTATACAGGTACTTTCCTAATTTAGCAGTGAAAGGGTTAAACTTGTGTTTGGTTCAATTAAGTGAAAAATAACAACCGGGTCATGGAAATTGTTCTTAACTCAATTGGACACAATATCTACAGACTACAAAATGTATACTTTTAATAAAACACCTTTTCACTTTTTGATTTATGTTTTGTTATATATGAAAGAAGGTACAGTAGAGTCTCGGAAACTCAACCTAATGTAGATTGAGATGGTGTCGAGTTATTGAAATGTCGAGGGATGAATCACAGTACAGTATCGAATATTATCGGTACAGTTGTACTGTAATATTTTACAGTACAGTAACAGTAATATGCGTACACTACAATATATTACGTGTTAGTATAATGGTGTATATACATACATATAATTTACAGAAATGCAGTACAGTACTGTACATAAAAATATTATATTGATTCGAATAACACGTTACTAAATTGGAGAACTAACAAACACAGCACGACTGTTCCACTCGAATTACACAAACAAACTGAGAGGTTATACAGTTGAATGACCTTGGATTGTGATTACTGGCGCCAACAACTGTGTGCCCATGCGCGTGCCGAGTTACACGGAATGTCGAGTTATCGAATGTCAAGTTTTTACTGTACTTTAAAGATGGATAGAAACATATAAATTACACAAACTTTATATGCTTCTATTTTTCTTTTAAAATTTATTTTAAAGAGCAAGACATTTTGTTGCCAAATGTTGATCACAGCATTAACTCTAATGCAAGAATAATTTAGTGCAAGTCTTTAGTTTTGCAAGTATTTGTTTTGGGGAGATAGTGTAAGTTCGTTACAATGGGAGGCATAACTATGTACAAAATTTTATTTTTATTACGCTAATAATTTATTTCACCAGTTAAAATAACCAGTGGCAATCCATTTTCCAAAACATTCCCTCTCAAGTTCCTACATATTGATCTCGGGAGTCTTGGGGTAAAGTATTCACCTCAAGATCCAATGTTGGTGGGTTCAAACCCAGCTAGGGTCAACGGATTTTTCTTGAGTGATAAAAATTCATGGCACAATTTCAAATTCCTTTGAAGGGGAAGTAAAGCCGTCAATCCTATTTCAATTGTGGCATGTAAAAGAATCCTGGAAGGTGTGTTAGAATATCTTTCTGGCAAAATTGGTAGGCACTTTCACTCTTACTCATAGAAATTCTCATGTGCTGATATAATCGGTCGGTTCAGAAAGTGCGTGTTAATTACCTCAAATAAAATAAAAAGGTTCTTACACGAAGAAATTTTTAATTTTTTTTCTTTGCAAGCAGGCTCTCCACGTGATGTCAAAGGTGATGAAAGAATGCTGGTATCAAAATGCTGCAGCCAGACTCACAGCGCTTCGCATCAAGAAAACAGTTGCCAACCTTGGAGCGTCAGAAGACCTCAAGATTTGAACGGCTCCTTGAACATTTAAAATTATGTCAAGATGGACTAGCGTTGATGTGAAATTAACATGATTGAATGGTGGAATCATTCGATGCAAGTGTTGGTAAGGCCTTTTTCACGGTATGTGGGTTTGAGTTCCTGCACACAACGCACCATATATATATTTTGTGTGTGTGTGTAAAGGTGCAGCTTATACTATGATTTCACTAATTAACTATTCTTTCACTAGTCAACGTATGCCTTCTTAATTTGAGATGGAATTTTGGTTTTGCAAGCTTATCGAAAGAATAGTAGGCAAACAACATAGTTAATGATGCTGTATCAATTACCAAAATGGTTTGCGACATATTTTAAAACTCGTCATTTATGTTTAAAGCCATTATGATATTGTGTATTTGTAAATAGACTTATGTTTTTTTAGAACTTTTAAGAATAAATAAATTTGGCAGCTTAGTATGTAAGTATAACTGTCTGTTGTATTTTGGTTATAGTTAAAACTATGTGTAGTAACTGACTGAAGAAAATAGCACTCCCTATGACAATAGTTTATTTTTTAATCTTTGTTCATTATTGTGGAATGCCCGAAAGCTTCGCAGAGTAGTCAACCAAATTTATAGCAAGTTTGAATGGAATATTATGGTTTTATAGGACTTTAAAACTGCTTTTTAAGATCCAACCAGGTTTTGAATTCAGTTCCTGTATAATTTTAAATATTTTATTTAGAAATGTTCTATTTAGTTAAGACCATTCCTTTAAGAATTGTTTATGTGATTCATCTGTGTTTTATTACTATATATTAACATACAAATCTTTTAATAGTTCAAATGAGTAAATGTGTTTAAATGATCGTAGTAATCTATATTGTACTTCAAATTGTTCGAAATTATCTAAATGATATGAACAATCATTTAGAATCCCCTTGAAAAATATAAGTTTCTTTGTGTATTTTGAGATTTAAAGCTTCTAGAAATTTTGTCCCTTGCTCTGCTATTTATTTTATAGATGCCTATTAATAGGTAAAAGCAAATATATTATTAAAAATTAAATTTAATTGTTGAGTTTCTGATAGTTTACATAGTCGTTTAAGCTTACAAACCATCAATTAATTTTGTTTTTACTTATAAAGGATTTAGATTTTTAGCTTAGCTAAAGTGATACTTCATATTTGGTAACCACTTTTATAATTTAATCCCATCACTAAACTTCAACCAATATTAATTAAACCAACCTAATTTCAGCAGAACAAAGATAAGTACAATTTTTTTACTATCATAAATAATTGTAAATGTTATTGTTTTAGTTTGTAACATAATTTTATACATGTTTTCTTCAAATTTGAAGATGAGCATTTTTTACTTGCATCACACTTTTTTTAAATCGAAAAATACCTCAACAGATAGATCCTAACATCACTAACTTTATAAATTACCTCATGTATGCAATAAAATAGTAACTGCCATTCTTGCCAAGACTGAGTGTGGAATAAACTTTGTTTTGGTCTGGTTAGCCTAGGGGAGAAAACCTCATTTTTTTTTTCCAAAACTATAAGAACCTCATTTCTATTTGTCTCAGCTAGCCATCACTGAATATATCACACCATTGAATATTGTACAAATTTTTTACTAATATTTTTTTGTTAAGATTGTTGTAACTTATTTTATTTTAAGTTGACTACTCTTGGTTTAAAAATTAATGCAGGTAGGCGAAACAATTATTTTAGCTTTGCTCTCTCTTTCATGCTCAACTATTTTAAACCATTTTTAAATTCAATCTAGTATTATTTTTTTTTAAAAACACATATTAACATTTCACACCCTTAAGTAACATTATTTTTTGTTATTATTTCAAGATTTAAAACAAATCAGATATGTTCTGGGAAATTATATTCACTTTAAATTGTTATAGTTTGAATTGTGAATAAACTTAGTTTCTCTTGTTACCTTTATTTTTCTGTTTAGCCAAATAAATATGTATAACATTTCCTCAATATATGCCAAGAAAATTAAGTCTCTATTAGGCATGGTCAGAATTATTTTTTAAAAATTACAAAGTACTAATAAGCACTGTGGGAATGCACCTTGAAATTTTATATGTATACACACACACTGAATTTATTCTGTCATTGTTTTATATTTACTGAAGTAAATAAATATGTATTTAACAAAATCCTTTATAACTACACTAGACTTTAGATTGTGAAACATATTTTCTCTGTTTAAAACAATGTCAATACGATGTGGGCAACTTGAAATATGTAATCACTTTTAGAATGTGTGTTTGTATTTGTGATTTAAGACAACTTAATTTTTTATTAAATGTCGTTAAGTAAAATGCTTCCCATCTTTCTCCATCCTTCCACCATTCTTTGTCCTTTAATCATTTCCATTCTTCTCCTCTCACTTGCACACTCTATGTGTGTTTCCAATACTAAATCTTATAAATAATTGATTTTAGGAATCATGCTTTTATTCGTGTATTTTTTCTTAACCCGTTTTCAATATGGTCTTTTAAGTCATTGTATATTAAATAAAACACTATAGTTTAACATAGTCATAATTAAAATCAAACACACATTTTATTTTTCTGGTTAAATAAAACCCAATTAATGGCCTAAAATGATGTACGATAATGCAATAGTTTTACTGTTTGGCTAAAGCTATTTTCAAAATAGAAAATATTTATTCATAACATACTAAAATGTCTATACAGTTCATCTATATTTTTGGTGGAGCAAGCATGTTTGTATAGTAGTTTTTGTGTTTTCTTCAAAGTTATTTGTGTATTCATTCGTGTATGTATGTAATGTATGTAATGTATGTATGTATGTATGTATGTATGTATGCATGCATATATGTGATGTAGTTTGCTGCCCATTTTAATAAACTTATGCTATTGTTTTTTTTAATTAGTTATATGATTGTAATTTTTTTACTAGGTCACTCTAACTACTAGATTGAAGATGGTAATGTTTATATGGATGAATGCCTGCAACTTATAATATGTTAAGAAACTAATGGGAACTTGGAATAAATGGATGTTCGTTGTAGTTCCTATTAAAATACCTAGGTACTGTAAGGATAATGTAAAGCAACCTTAAAATACAAGTATTTTCATTTATTTTTGGTTCAGTTATATAGTCAAAAAAATTATTTCTCTTGTCATTCTAATATTAATATTTTTCTTTTGTTTTTCCGTGATGTTTTATTATTTATTTAAAAATGTTAAGCCAAATATGAAATACTGTAAAATGAAAATTTTAAAGGGAATACATACTCGCCCGCTTCGGTGGCTGCATGTTCTAACATGCTACTCTTGCAATAGATTAGACTGCCGAAGACAAGATTGGGGATCGATCCTGGTTGGGTGTACTGATAGTGGTTTTTACTAAATGGTTTTCCTCTCTACTTCTATGCAAATGCAGGTACGTTTCCTTTAAATTTAACGTTCCAAATCCCTAAAACCATTAGCCTAATTAGTACCATAAGTGTATTATCCGAATGGGTAGCAAGATGTGGTGCTAAAAACATACTCAAACAGCTCACAATTCAAATGTGTACATTGTGCACCCATGAAAAATATATAATTTTATAAAGAAAATACAATCTTTTACAAACACTGATTTATTTTTACCACACTTCTTTAAAACTAAATGATATGATCATTGGTCATTTTATTGGAGAGTTTTTGTGTATTTGAAAATTTATTAGTAAGCTAGATAACCTCAAAAACCTAAAATATTTGACAACATTAAGTAAAAATTGTCATTAAAATCATGTAAATAATTATTTGTATCTCAGTGGTGAGTTGACAAATTTAACACGCTGGGTGTAGATAGCCAATTTTTCTAAGGTGGAGGTGGGGATCCACAAAACATTTTACTATACCTTTAGCCAATAAAAGTTTTTATACATATAGAGTCACTACATAGATTTTTAATAATTTATTATAAACGCTTTTTTTTTTATTTCTTTTGAGTCTTGTGAGATATACTTCTTATAACTGGTTTGGCTATTTCTTGCATTACGACACACTTCTATTAACCACAAAGTCATCAAACGAGATTAATTTGAGGGCTAAGGTTTTGGTTATTTTTACTGGTGTTGCAAATGTTACACCATCTAAAGTACCAATAATTATTTCACTAGATGGATGTAACCTCCTTGAGTTGAAATGTTAAAGTTATGCTAGAACTTGTTTTGTTTTCTCTGTTGAAATGCTTAGTACTTAGTCTGCCATATTTATATTATAACGATAAAGATGTACAGTTTCATTCATTAAGTAACTATTTTGCCCATAACTTTTTTTTTAACTTATCATTGCAAACTATGAAAGTGTGTGCTACTGCCTCACCATTGTCATTTTTCTGTTTTTGTGTCTTGGATTTGCTCAGGACTTATATAGAATGTGTCCCCTGCTTCGCCACCTTCACTCTCCTTCCCCCCCCCCCCCCCCCCCCCCCCC
>CABFWB010000201.1:376504-413988 GCA_902151455.1 Timema bartmani
CTCCTCCCCCTGCCCCCTTTACACACACACGCACACCAACTTTTTCGGCTGTATTTCTTGGATCTCGGTCGATGTACTGAATCTGAGGGTGTGGCAGTGGTTGAAACCTCTGCTTGTTAGGTAAACATCAAGCTCCACTCAAAACAAAACATTGTGTTTTAATTAAACAGCATTTAATTGTTAATTTTGTGAGTGGTTTACTAAAGATGAGAAGTATGGTTTGGTCAGAAAAAAAACTTGTTTTAAGATAAATTATACTAAGGATAAAATAGGCCAAAAATCACACCACACAGTGACTCTTGATGTTTAAGAAACCTCTAGAATGGTTGTTGTCTCTTACCTTTCTAAAAATAATCTTTTTTTATGGGGGACCTGGCAGTCTAGGGTTAAGGTGTCAGACTTTTGTGCTGGGGGTCCGGGGCTCAATCCTTGGTCTCGGCACAGATTTATCTGATTGCCAAACCCTTCCTTCACTTCTGACAAGACGTGTATTAATCACAACTTGTGAATGTGTGGAATGCCAGGCCTCCACCGTGGTTCAGATCCCACATTAAACTGTAGGTCCTCCATTTCATCTCACAATTATACATCAGCGCAAGTGCGTATAGCCCGAATGGGTAGTAAGATGCGGTGCTAATAGTAATAATAATAATATTTGGACTTAGGTTATTTTTTATAAAGACTTAAAAGTTATAAGACTTTTTTAATGTTTTTTCACATTTAGGATTTCACAAACGCCTTATTTATTTCTCCGATTTAAACTTATTTTTATCCTTTAATCTCCTTCAAAGCTATTCCTACACATCCTGTTTCTTGTCCCTTACTACATGCTGGTGACTTTAGATTTAACCACTTTTTTTCACAAATTTGTGGGTGTTTCATATTAGCAAAGTTGAAAAATAAACATCACAAAAATCATTTTATAGTTCCATAGTATTTAAGAAGTTTGATATATAGTGAAAGAAAAATCAATATGATACCGAAAATGTTTCTATATCTTAATTTTGTAAATATTGTGACTTATTATGTACTAAACACATTTTTAAGGTTGCTGGTTGTAGTGTTGTCTTTATGTTAAGGGTGGGAATAAGTGTATTATTTCATGTGTCTACTCTTTGTATACACATTGATTATTTTACCCAATTCTTTTAAAAATTGATACAACATATGTCAATTTTATGGATTTTGAGTAGCTTATTGGTCCAAAACATAACTTTAATACATCCTAAGTTGTGTTTATTATATTTAGAATGTAATTTTTTTTATATACTTTTCCCATCCCTTACTATAGTATGTTTATAAAGTTGGTTATAAATGTGAGTAATTATATTTTAGCAGCAAATACCAGGGAAATATTACTGTAATATTATCGCCTATGACTGTCCATTTTATATCATTTGGCAAGGTGCTGAAATAGTTGAATGTACCCCTAATACATTCAATTTATACAGAAAAATTTACAATCGAAGCCTCTTAAATTCCTATGAATAATCTACTCTCATTAATATATAAAAAATTCGGATGAACTGAAACCAGATTTTGCAGTTGTAATTTGTTGTGTAGACTTGACATAATCCACTAACAGGTTCTTAAGATGACACGAAAATGTTAATTCATGTTCATGAGGGATGATAAAATCTATCTAGCTATTTAGTTTGGTATTTAGATATTAAAATTATTTTATACTAGTGCCATTGGCATAACAACCTGCATTGCATGTGTCACTGTTGACGGGGTAGAGGAATGTCCTGGTTCAGATCGTGGTGTTGTAATGTCACTTGTTTTTCCTTGTGTTAAACTTAATGATGAATTTATTTAGTGTCGCTGATTTTTTGGTAAATCAAATCATTAGATTTTGCTACATAAAAAATTGTATTTTGGTATTAAAATAATGCTTCTTTCGGCTAAAAATTGTTTTATAAAAATAAACTCAAACTTAAGCTGTGAATAGAAAAATTATGACAAAATTTATCTTCCCTAAATTCAGGTTATTTGGAATAGAGCACTAGGCTAAATCATGGTTTAAATTTGGTGGGATAGCCAGCACACTTTCCATAGTGATACTGGAGTAGAAATTATTTAGATAGGACACTAAAAAAACACCAACACATTGTTAAGGACTCTTCCTTAAATTCAAAATACTTAACTTTGTTCACAATATGACTATCGTAACAGCCAGATCAAGCACATATTTTACTTCTTTACCATTGTCTTTGGTGGAGGGAAATATATTTTCTATAGTGGAAAATGGAAAGCTAGATTGGTAATAGGAATATCAAGAGAAAAAAATTGTAATTGGTAATTTTTTCCCTAGCAATTTCAGGCAAAATAAAAGGCATAGAAAGATAACATCTGATATTTAAATAAAAATATGTTTAGATTTGATATCGTTAATTCCCATTAAAATTGAACCAATTGGCAACTATCAAATGTTATACAAGGCCAATTAGTCAATTGTTTGAAAAGGTCCGATTTTGTTTTATTTCTTATGCATTGAATGGACTTGCAAATTAACATCAAAATATTTTTTTAATGTGCTAAGTAATAGTTAGTAAAAACACACCCAGGAATATTTTTATGTCTCTAATCATATTTATAAATTGTAATTGAAATAATGGAAATAGAAAAGTTTGAAATAGATAGACGTAGAATAGAAACAAAAATGGTTAAACATAGTAAAAAATAAACTTGTTCACCAAGTGCAGTCTTTATAAAGTTTTTTACCCTTCACCATTTAAGCGTATTGGTTATTATTTATAAATACGCCCCCTCTATTTAACAAGCACATTCTGAACCAATTGATTTCATCAAATCACAACTTGCAAACTAACTTAATTCTAAAATTGACTAAACACAGTGTACCTTTTAGTTAATTATAAATTCGGTCACTATGTTCTTCAGTTATGTAATTTGTTTTGTTAAAATTTTCTTTTCAATTTTTTAAAATAATAGTCACAAAATAAATGGGGACAAAACAAAAATCTTTTTCGTATACAAAGTTGTTAATCAATCTTTATACCTTCCGCTTTGTTTAGGTATCGCTTAATATTTACACATAATCTGTTTTGAGCTAGTTTTAAATGTTTTACATAAAACATAGTATTTGCAAATAAACTATTTTTGGTTTCTTTTAACTAATTATAATATCTGAATCCACAAATTTGTTTATAATGAAGTTTTACTTTAGATGGTGAATGATTTAAGTAGGGATGGGCCCTTGAATTCTTTGAATCCTTAAGGATATTTGAGATTCAAGAAAATTTCAGATTTGAGACTCAATTAATAAAAAAATTTTTATTCAAGTGAAATTAGTTCTATAGCTATAATACTGCTTAATGATGGTTCAGAACGAATTATAATTAGAGAATGAATTCAACAACCAGGCCCCAGACCAGTAATTTAACACTTAACTGAATGTATGAATATTATAATGAATGGATTATAAGAAAGAATGTTAACATATAAATACTATTTGTCTTTTCTATTATTCTATTATTCTATTATATTTATATTTCCTCTTATATTCACAATTTTTTCCAAGATTCAAATTTGTAAAATAGTGGACTCTACCCAACTCTAGATTTAAGTACATCTTCTAAGCAGTTTGTTATCTGACTATAAGGTTCTAAACTGAGTGTTTTTTTTTTAAAGATAAAACTATTTCTTTCTTGATGTAATTATTTCCTCCTTGTTGGAAATTATTGTAAAANTGTAACTGATAAACAAATCACAAAGAGGAACAGCTTGCTATTTTGAGTAAAATGTACAGTACTAGACAATCTGTAACAGACCATAGAATTAACTACTACCTAACTTGAAAACATTAAGTACAAATACCTTCCATGTAACACATCAGGTACCATAGTAGGCAAATAATGTTTTTTATTTTATATGCCCATAAACAATACTCAATAACTGACTGTTAATAGCTGTGTAATTCTTTCTAGTATAAATATATTTGATATTTTTGTCCATGAAGAATTTTAAGGCTTTTTTTTATTATCACCAGGATTTTTATTTTGGTATTGAACAAAGTTGAATGAATGTCAATTTTTAGCTTTTCTAATTCGGTAACGGTATGTGAATGTATTTTTTAATCATGAATGATTTAAAGCAGAATTTATTCGTCATTGCTGTCATAAGTTTGAATTTAAATAGATATTTTTGTTTAATTGAGCTCATAGTTCAGGAGTTAAAAATGGAGTTGGGGCGGTTAACGGAGACAGGGACATTTAAAATACTTGTTAGCTCTAACACTTCCTTTTATAATAAGATTTGTATCGATGTTAAATACTTGAGCCAAAATTATTGGTTAATTTATTAAAACTGTTGGCAGTAACCTCAAACAAATATTGGTGGTTTGAAATTATATATTTATTAATTGTGGTTGAATCAAATTAATAGTCGAGTGTGTGCAAAAAAAAAAAAGCTGTGTTTACATCCACCAATTTGTATCTTAAATTTTAACTGCAAATATTTACATAATGTGGTTAAAGGCCATCGTTATAAAAGGTCATATCACCTTTAAAAATAATGTCTGGCTTTTTCCTTTTATTATGTAGTGAGAATGGTATAGGTGAGTTTTCCACCAAATTGGTAGAATATCATGAATCCAACTTACATTTCTAAGACGCTGCAGTGTTATTAAACAACAAAAGTCTTAAAATACACACCATACCAATCATATAGGTAATCACATAAAAATGGCAAAATTTGATTGTTACTAAGCATAAAATCTTTGGATTGAAAGAAACTGGTGAAAATACCATTCACTATCTAAAATCCATGCGCCATAGGAGTGGTGGTAACTTATAGCTAAGAAAAGTTATCAAATATACTCTTATGTATGCATATGGCAAACCATTTGATCTGCAAGTTCATGTGTTGATTTATTTTCACTTTTGGCAATCAAAACGTTCACAACAAACAATTTTTTTTTAAATTATGTTTTTCTTTTACCATTTTTTAATCATCTGCTAGTTGTGAGTTACCACCACGCCAATGGTGAATTGACACTTCCCACCCAAGTGCATATATCAAAAAACCTGCCAAGAAGATTCACCTATGCCCTTTTCAACACTTGGAGAAAATAGTCAGTACCTTATCATAAAAACAACGTAATTTTAAATTAAATGTTTGGAAGTTTCATAAAATAAGTTGTCAAAATAATAAATTTTTTGTTCTCTTCTGTATTTTTCAATATGCCTAAAATATTTAAGGAAAATAAGTTTTAATTTAATGCGTTTACTAATTTTTTTTAACAGTTTTTATGTAGTTATAAAATAAAAATTTGTGGTGTTTTTCAAGATAAATGGACAACATTTTATGACTGAAATATCATAATAATTAGTTTTTGAATACATACAATTTATATCTCTTCTTTTTATTGAGTTACTAAATAAATTTTAATGCTACCATCTGTTTACTCAAGAAATATTTTAGGTACACCTGTATTAAGTACCTTGTCATTTCATTGTATTGTTATTGAGAAATTAGTGTAATGTCTGGAACGCCTTGAATCTGTTAGCGACTCGAAAACAACTTGTGATGTGCAAGTCTTTAATTTTAAATATGCCAGGGGCTTGTACATTATTAGCTGTTGAGGCATCATAAGAAAAATTACTATGTAGTCCTAATTTTGATGAGCACTTTTGAGTAGAGATTGGAACAAACTGTTGTAATATCTGCTTCTTGTACAGTGTGTTGTGTGACTGGACTTGTATAAGTTTCACCTTCATCAGTATCATCTTATATCGATAAAACAATCTAATTTGGGCGCAAATATACATTTAAGGAACTAATTAGCTTGTCCAAAGGGCCATTTTCATAGTCAGTCTTAGCATGCCTCAAGTGCGGCACTATACTAAATACAAGACACCTACTTAAACTCAAATGGAATAGGCCAGTTTTGCATACTAAACTATTTCATTCTGGTTTAGATAAGTGTCATCTGGTATTTATTGTAGCATTGCACTTGAGGTGTGTTAAGTCTCACTATGAAACTGGTCCTAAGACAAGCTTCATACAGCTTATGGATTCTTGCAATAGTTGGATCACTATAATGATATTTTCGAATAGTGTAAAAGTTACTAAATCTACTTGTATATACTCATATATTCTGCAAATATAATTTTTGATAAGTTTATCAATATTTGCAGTTGTCAGATAAATATCACTACTTGTCAATGTAGACTCGTCTACAATATTTTATATTTGTTTTTATATTGTAGCCCTCACAAAGGTTCACTCACTCAAATGAGTTGTGCTATTCTCCATTTGACTAGCTCACTCAGTCAATTTGCTCGTTTATTGAGGGCAAACTCCCGTAAGGGGCGAGTCATTGTTCCTACTTCTGAAGGAATGACGTGTAACTCACCCTGAACCTATTGCTTTTGAATATTTCATTTTATTGTTTATGTGTAGTATTTATTAGGGGTGTGCAAGTAGGTATTTTTCACTTTGAGTTAAGTTTAAATGAAAACAAGTTTTTTTTCTTGTTGGAGTAATATGGAGCAATATTTGTACAAGAAATATTTCAAGTAAAATTTCTGTAATAGATTCATGTATAAACCATATATAATTACAGACATAATTTTTTTAGGGCTACATTTTCTTGTGAAAAAATTTATAACAACACAAATTTGAATTTTTAAATAAATTTAAAATAATTACACATTTTTTAAAACCAGATAAAAGGAAATATTAAGGGACTCTATTTGCTAATGTCGATTACCCTCCCCAGCGTTTACAACATCTTTTGTCGTCCACTTGAGAAGTGTGCTGCACCGTGTGCAACATCATAGGTGGTTGGTAATTTGTAATTCATTTACAGGCTTGAATTATGGCCCTACAAAGATTAAGTCACCCTCAGGAAGTGTTTCAATAACTGATAAAAGTCACACTTGAGAGGTTAAACTAGGAGTTTTTGTGGAAAATATAGAATATTCCTAGTACTCACCATTTTTTGAGTTTTGTAAAAATCGTTTCGAGCAGCTACCAAAACTCTACTCCACCTCGGAAGTTTCGAGAACTCCCACACCCCTAATATTCATCTATAGTAAATAGCCATAGTGCTTAACCTTTGGTGTCCACGTCACTTAATTATATTTATTGGTGTTAATTAGATATAGGATCTGATAAAACATCAGATTTGAGATTTAAAAAAAAATTCCTCCAAAAATTGGATAATTTGTTTTAAAGCACTAATACAGCTTAATGGTGGTTCAACCTTAACATAATTCATGGAAAACCTAACAACCAGACTCCAAATCATTAATTTATCATGTAACTGAATGTGTAAATGCTACAATGAATGTATTTTACCAAAAAATGTTAACATTTAGTTTCTCTTTCTACTTTCTATTATATTCGATATTGAAGGTGAAATAAAGATTTGGATTCGAAAATTAGTGGATTTAACCCATCTTTGGTGTAAATAATAATAATTGATTGTTTTAGACAGTGCTACTGTTTGGAAGCGATCATAATCAGCTGAGCTGGCTATTTCATTGACTCTTTTCTAGCTCGCTCATCTGCTTTCCTGGCAGACCAAATTGAATTTAGTCAGAGAGCCATGATGTAATATGCTATTGTGACTTGAAACAATCCACACACTGTGCAAGAGATACTCATTAACAGCTCTCACTTAAAGTTAGGGCTGGGCCAATGCCGATTACCGATCCGATTTATCGGCCGATATTAGCACAATCGGCCAAGGAAAATCGGCTTTTAATCATGCAGCTAGTTTATGCTGATAATCCAAAATTTATAGATATATTTTAAATTCTCAAGTCATGAAAATATATATCATAGTGCAAACAAAAATATTTAAATACAGTCTCTTGCATGTAAACACAAATTCTTTAGTTCTGTGTTGGATATTTTATTTTATTATTAACAGCAAAACCAACATACTAAACAAAATAAACTATTCAATTTTATTTACCTTAACACTTATTTCAAATTATGGAATACTTGATAAATATATTAGAGACAAAGATTTCCTTAAGTAACAAAAACAATATTAGGTGGGCAGTATGATTTTGTTGTGGCTTTATATAGAATTAAAAATACAACATATTATGGCTATAAGTAACATAGTTCTAATTGCATGCAAGTTGTATACCAACCTAATATGAAATATTACCTACATCCTACAGTACGAGCCGAGGCCCGCGCATGCGCACAGCATTTTGCTTTCTATTTAAATAATTTTCTGTTTGGATTTGAGTTATTTGTATTTTATATATCCCCAATTTTTTCTCTTGGCTGAATTAATTTAACTATATTTTATTTACATAACTGTAACTTATTCACATAGAAAAACAACGAAAACATCCAAGATAACATATCGTTATTGTGCTATTACGTACTCTGGGGGCTAGCTGCACAGAACCGCGTCCGGTAATTGTGTTTTTCTCTTATTTATGGTGTGTGACGTCAGCTGCATGCCGATTACTGAGTGCTCCCCGAGATCAGTTCTTAGAGCACGTTCAAGTGTAATGTCAACGTACCAATTTACTGTTATTGTAAATAGTTGTTTAGTTATTTTGTCATTTAACTGAGAATTAATATATTGATCATTTAATTGAGAATTAATATAACAAACAGCAAAGACAAAACTTTTTACTGCCTGGCAATATTTTTATTTGTACATAAATAAAAAAATACCTAAAAATGCCTTTCAGGGCATTTTTTCTATTTTGGTGGTTATTGTGAAAAGCATAAAAGTGTCAAAATCAGATAATTATTGTTTTGAGTATTGTTAATGTACACTTTTGTAATATTGAAGAAAAAAAACTAAATCGACATCGGTTACCGGCAATATTGGCAACAAAATATCTGCAAAAGGGCTTACTGGCCCAGCCCTACTTAAAGTCGCTCACTAATTATGCCTGGTTTACATGATGCGTGCAACATTGCTCTTTGGTGAGCATGCAAGTCAGAGGATGTGTGTAGTGCTTGGCATGCATACATGAAACCGGGATTTGTCTGTTTAGATGTTCTGTTCCCAGAGCAAGTCTTAACATGTTCACAGCATTTAATATTCATTTGTATTTTCGTTGCATTTTTTGTACTTGTTGTTTTGAGGCTTTTTTCCCCTCCTTTTTAAAAAAAAAAAAAAAGACTATGTTCGTCTGAAGAAACAACTTGTCAATGTATTGAATTGTACTGGGGGGAAATATCTGAGATCTTAGCTCAGTCGGTAGTGTGTCTGCCTACTGAGCTAAGGGTCCTGGGTTCGATTCCCGGCATGGCTGAAAAATGTATCATTGGCGAAGTGTGGGCTTACTCTTTCACATTGATAAATTAAAGGCTGGAGACTGGATGTTGTGCCTGTCCTAGTTTTAAGTTATATTATAAGACATATGAAGCTACAACAGGCCTAGCAAGCCGCTAGTGGAAAATATATGGCTTGAATAAAAAACTGACCCAGACCATAGGCTGGAAACAGTAATGGATGGCAAAAAATAATAATAATAATTGGGAGGAAATAGGCCTCTGGAACAACTCTCCTGATAAAATCTAGTTCATCACCCAAACTCTACCCTTTCTCCCCTTTTTTTCCCCATATAAGAGTTTCCTGTAATTTGTTTGAAATTAAAAGAGAAACTATAATAATGGTGTAACTAACACACTTTTTTCCATCTTGCCAAACTGAAAGACTCCCACTATTTATCTTTTTGGTAGGAGTAGTGTACTCGCAAAAAATGAATAACATGTACATTGTACACACTTCAGAGCACAGAACTGTCACATAATATGTAATACGCTTGCAAGACATCGAGAAAGTTTTTATAAATAGATTCATGCATCATGTAAACCAGCCATCACTCACTCACTAGTGATCCATTACTTTTTACTATTCACTATTATATTATTCTCAAAACTTGAATATCAAGTTGCTAGTAGGAAGTTTTGGCATCATAGCATACAAATTATGGGTGAAAAAAAGTTTTTGTAAAACTTAGCTGAGCTCAAATGTTGTCTTTTAAAAAACTGTTATAACTTGTTATAGAACAACTATACAAGTGATTTTCTAGATTCAAAAGTGCTAAAGTAATGCATCAAAAAAGTTCAAAAATGTATTTTGCTCACTCTAGGACTATATATACAAATATTCATAGTAAAATTGTACTTGCTAAGCTTTCATGTACAATATAATGCAACATTTAGCATGTTTTATACATTATATAAATGTCATATTGTATCAATGGTAGCACTAATACTTTTTTGTATAACTTGTAATAGTGATGTATATTGTCATTAACTTTATATACAAATAATTATTTTTAAGCTTTTTTCCTAAATATTATAAAAAATGTTAAATTGTTTCAGAAAATACTGCACACATTTTGTGGTGTGCATTTTTTAAAAGAAACTAAACTTTTGAATACAACATTATTCTTAATAGAACTGAAAATATCTTGTATGAAAAGCTTAAAAAAAATACTAAAAATAGGGTATTTTATCCCATCTCTTTTTTACATGTAACATATTATAGTAATTTTAAATTTATATCATTGGTAAAGGAAAATAGAATAGTAATCAGTTTTAACCCAATTTTTCCTCTTTTGACACTTTTATAGGGATGCAACTAATATGAGATCCCTCGGATAGAATCCATTCCAAAACAAACTATCGTGCATATAGGTTTCCCAACTAGGGATTAAACCAAAGGTTCTTTTAGGAATAACGTGCTTATTTTTTATTATCGTCAGTGTACACTATCATTAGCGAATCAAATTTATTTGGCACTTTTATTATTGCATAGAATATCTGGTTTTCTTTTATCAACTCACAATACAGTTGAACCAACTAATAGTAAAACCGGAGTTTGCAATTCCTATGTGAATGGAATGCTTTGTTACCCCTTGAAGTTAGACTATGAGAGTCCTAAATTCAGCACCTAAATAGATCAATTTATAATAATAATAATAATAATAATAATAATAATAATAATACATAACACCGCATCTTACTACCCTTTTGGGCTATACGCTTAAGTATGCTAATAGGCAAGGAATTGGGAAGGTTGAATATAGACGAAGGGAACCTGCATTTCTGTGGAGGGAGAGTGGAAAACTATTTAGGAAAAATTACCCCCAGTTCACCCGAGCGAAATTTGAACTTACATCTCCTCATCCTATGTAGTCTAACTCAACACGAAACTAGCGCGTTAGCTAGTAACGCTACCGAAGCAGGTTGTCAATTTATAGTTATCGCTTTTTATTAGTCACAATACTTTTTTTTTTCTTCCAAAGATATGCAATTAGAAAGCTTTTGTTAATTTTTTAGATGATATTTTTGTCTATATGCCTAATTTTTCAAGATTATTGTTTAACAAAGTTTTGTTTATTTACATTTGGGTTATTCACTATTTTGCACTAATTGAGAGAGGTAGAATTCAGAGGACATCTTACCTGTAGTTTTTCATCTATTACTGTTTCAGCCTGTGGCCTGGTCACTTTTTTATTCAAGTCATATATTTTCCACTACCGGCTAGCTAGGCCTGTCGTAGCTTCATATCCCTTATAATCTAACTTAAGACTAGGATAGGCACAACCTCCAGTCTCCGGACGTTAATTTAGCAACATGAAAGGGCAAACCCACATTTCACCGATGATAAATTTTTCAGCCATGCCAAGAATCAAACCCGGCTTTCTTAACTCGGTAGGCAAACACACTAGTGACTGAGCTAACGTGTCAAATATCTACCCGTATTTGTGTGGGTAAAATATGGGAAACAGTTAAGGGGAACCCACCTTAAATACACTCGACTAGAATTCAAACCCTGATCTTATCATTGGCAATGCAGTCTATTGCGAGAGTGATGCCTTGGAGCATGGAACTATCAATGCAGGATGCAAAGATATTAAAAGTTGACTCATCTAAAAGCCCCTCCCCCCAACTTATAAAATCACTAAGTTGTTAATATGTTATGTTTGGAAGAAGGTACAGGAAAGGTGGATAGAAACATACAATAGGGAATAAACACAATGGCTTTTACAATGAAAAGCAGAAACAATTTATACTTGACATTGAATAAAATCAATCGCTACCGCCTAATTCCGCGACTTGGTGTTTATTATATCAGAACTCGTCAGAAGGGAATCTGAAACATGCAACGCAACTTCCTAAAAGAGAAAACCAAGAAACAAAAGGGATAAAAAGGAAATTGGAAATGAATTATAGGACGACTAGATAAGACCGTGTAAAAGATATGAATAACACAAAGGACAAACACAAGAAATTGAAATTGGATGTTAATATATAATATGTCTGTAATCTATAATTATGTATTGTATATATATATATATATATATATATATAAAGTGTAAACTGTGTTCTTTTCATCATAAAAGCCATAAAGCCATATTGTGTTCATACCCTTTTATATGTTTCAATCCACTTTTCTTGTAGCTCCCTCCAAATCTAACACAATACCTAAAAAAAAGAGAAAAGAGGTTCTCCTCTAAGAGAGATATGTTGTTAGTGTTTTTTTCACCCTGACATGGTTCTAGTAGGTGCTATTCAGTTCACCTCTGTTGAAAATTCTTATTTAGAGACACAAGTTTGCAATTAATTAGTAATATGGGATTCATCAAATCCAACAAATCCTCTAAAAACAGTAATAATACAAATATTACTTGAAAGATCGACAATAAAAGTCTCCATTGTCGGTGTTAGTGGGGTCACAAAATAAATTTTACTATTCCATTATCCTCTTATCTATTTTATTAAATTAGTAGTATATGTACTTTTTTTTGTACATTTCATATGCTGTTAATATTGAAACATTTAATATGTGAACAGTTAATATTGAAATATTTAATGTGTGAACTGTTAATATTTAATCCATTTTATTGTGTGCCCTTCATTTTACTGTGCTGTACACTACTAGGGACAAATTAAGTTTAATTTAAACTAATTTATAGCTTAATCTAGTAAAATTTGCTCAGTTGAAATGTTGAATTAAATGTAGACAGTTAATTTTAAAATGACACATATACAAGATCATCAACCCAGCTGGTTGACACGATCTGAATTTGTTGTCACAGCGACTTTTCATAAGTTCACTAAATGTCCCTCATAATGTCATCCTCATGTCCATTGGTTTATCTCTTCATCCCTAGCCATAGTATATTATGCAAAATTCCCATTACAATCCAATTTTCATAGGTAGGGGTCTTGTTTGACATTTACAAGCTACTAGATTTAATTTCATGGTATTCATACATCAAGTCATGTAATAGGCAACTGTCACTTTTGATACATAAAATGGAACCACGTTTATGCTGTCTAACTGGGACTGGGTGTCATCTGAAAAATCCGAATAGCTGGGAAATTATTGGAAAAATGCATTAAACAACATATTATTACTACAACCGCTTTGGCCCAGTTTCATCATACCGAACAATACAAAATACCACTGTACCGCTGATTTCAGTACAGTACAGTATTCACCCTGCGACTACAAACCTTGTATTTTCCAAAAGGCTCTTCCTATGAAAATTGGACTGTGGCTATAGTTCAAAAGTGGTTCATTGAAGTAAAGCACTCTGTTTATGATAATTAATTTCGCCACTGTGGTAAGCCCATATTTGATACGATGTGTATGTAAAAATATTTTAAAGTTTCGGAACACAGACTCTTGTGTCGCCAATGTTACTTGAATATTTAAAAAAAAATTCCTTTCTATTTAAGGATAAAGTCCATTATACTCGTACCTTAAACCATACATTGTTTATGTGTTAGAAACTGGTTGTACCTTTATTATGTTCCGTGCATTTCATATAGATTATGTAATATGTGTACTAAAGGGGGTCTAACATTTTTTTCATGCTGTTGAACTCTCTAATTTTTAAATATCTTTTTAGTAAACATAGAATCTATTTGAAATGGATGATGTGTACTTTTATCGATAAAGTATTTTTTTATTTTTCAATAGTTTCTAACTTTATGAAGTGATCTAGAGTTAAATGCATGCATTATTAGTACACAGCACTATGCAGAGAGTTATTGCTTGTGTTGGTTCATTACCTCGAACAGGCAACTGAAATTTGAAAAATGTTACTCTTGGATAGTTAACAAAATAATTTCAGGAACTTTTATCATAAAAAATTGTGTGCCGATTGTTTTGTGCCTGATTTCAAATAAAAAAAGGATGGTTGCAGGATGTTTATAAAAAAATAAAATTGCTACAAACTGTTACTGTGTGTCCAAACTTTATTTCTCTCTCACATCTACAATTTCCCAACCTTTAAATCTGCAGGAATTTTTACCCACAGCGGTAGTTCTACGGCAATAGCTTGCGTTGTCGGGTACACTTCAAGGTTTGATTCTCAACTTGATGCATTTGGGATGGTTTTCCACACTAATGCGGGCAGATCTTACTCATCCTTGCCCTATAGATTTAGCCGTTCTTGTGTTATAAACTTATGAACTAAACTAAAAAATAAATTATCCTGTAAATTATTGGAGAGTGTGGAATTGTTACCATAAAAATGTAAAATTATAAAATTCTTCTAACAAAGTTTATTTTAAAATTTTTTACTAAACTTTCTTTAATTATCTCATGCATTTTTTTTTAACTTCAGGTTATACACCTGTGTACTTATTGCTCTAATGTGTAAGGGATTGGGAAGGTTGAATTTATCCACATTTAGGAAAAACCATCCTTGGTACACCCGACCTGGATTCTAAACCCTCGATATCCCTGTCATCGACACTCCAGTTTATTGTGAGAGTGACGCCTTAGACCATGTGGCCACCGAAGTGGTTCACAATTGGTTCATAAATGATGAAAAAGTATTTTTAAAACAAAAAATACCTATGTTAGCAGATAAAAATAAACTCTCTTCACCTTAAACTAGTAGAATATATTTAATTTTCTATTGAAACCCTTTTAAAGTGTCCAACTTGTACTTGAGATTCATCCACACACACGCGCGCGCGATATTTCATATAATATACTATGGACATTTGGTTTACCCAGAAAGATAGCAAGCCTACCTTGCTTGTTTACACTATGCTGTAACTTAGATGTTAGCAGTGAGTTAGATGTGCAGCCTGTGGAGGGAAGACTTGCTTTTATTTTGAAAGACGTGCACAAAATAGTGTTTTTTTTACCCGGTATGGTTCTATGCCTAGGGACGAGGAAGGTTTTTGATTTAGAGGAAGTTCAGACACATTTGCATAGTGGTAGAGTGAAAAACTGTGTAGAAAAAACCACCCTCAGTGCACTTGACCGGGATCGAACCCCCCATCTTTGGAAGTAAAGTCTAACACAAGAGTAGCACGTTAGATCATGGGGCCACTGAAGCAGGTTACAAAATAGTTAATTTAGCATCTATCTTGAATAGTGTGAAATACTTTCAAGACCTTACAAGATTATATCCCTGAGAGGAAAAAAAAATAAAATATTTTTACAAGGTTTTTACAAACGCACACTGATATACAGGGCTTTTTTTTCTGCCATTATGTTTTAAATGTCATTAAAATTGTATTTGAGTCATTATTACAATCTTTGTGATGTATTTATTTAGTGTATTGTTTTGATTCAAACAGATGTGTTAATTTTAATTGTTTGAAACAAATACTGAACAGGATTTGTTCATCCTCTTGAACAAAATGTATACAGCTAGAAAGAGGTACTAGACATTCTTTCACGTATTCACACATCAAGTAATTTTATCTGCATCTGTCACTTTTTATAGATATTAACAATACCTATAAAATAATAATATAATAAAATATGGCCCGACACCTTAGCTCAGTAGTTAGTGTGTCTTTCCCGGGTTCAATCCCGTAAAATGTATCATTGATGAAATGTGAGTTTCCTCTTTCACAGTGATGAATTAACTGATGGAGGCCAGTTGATGTGTCTATTCTAGATTTAAGTCGTGTGCTGATATAATCAGTCTGTTCAGAAAGTGAACATTAAATAACTAAAATATGTCTACATTTCCAAAAGCAATTTAAATTTCTGCTCTTAAGGCAAGGTATTTTTGCTTGTTTTGAAACTAGTAAAAATTATATTCATGACCTGGAACTAAAATTACTTTTTGAAAAAAAAAAAAAAAAATATATATATATATCACCTTATCAATGTCACTGGTGAACACAGAAGGTGTATCACGTAGCCCCAGGATCCCCCTAAACCTATAAATGGCCCCTTAACTTTTGGTGTGAAATTCTCTCAAAAATGTAAATCTGAATATGTGTACTGTAGCAGCAATGAATATATAATTTCAAATAAAAATGCTTGTGGTTTTTAACTTCATCAAATCTAAATACTCTTAAATTTTGTATACGATGTTAAGGGCAGAGTTTTATCTGACCTGAACTTGTTTTATAACTTGATGCTGTGTATGATTTTATAGATTTATGGCTATGTAATGTATCAAATTCATTCATTGGTAAAAGGGGCGCAATTTTGTGTCCGTCCCCCTTTATAAATATACTGGTAAGTAAATGAGAGGGATGTCTTTAAATTTCCCTCCATTTGATCTATTCAACAACGTAATAGTTCACTAAATGTAAGAGAGCTTGGATTCACTCTTTAATAATAACAGTCCCCATTTCTTTGTCCATTTTATTGGTTGAGTTTTCAGCCTGTCATCTTTATTGCCCCAGCCTTCCTGTCTTTTTTTTTTATCCAGTTTAAGTTGTGGTTTGATGCTGATAGCTAATTAGGTTTTTAAACTGAAACAATATTATGTGAAGTAAAATAAACGGAGATAACAGAAGCAAGAAAGATATAAGTAGACTGAAGAAAGTTTTTTTTAACAAGAAGTCCATTACTTACTAATCTCGACCAGTATAAATTTGTAAATTAGGAAAAGATTCCTTAAGGCATATATTTAGAGCATTGCGCTTTATGGATGCGAAACATGGACCATTGGTGTAATTGAAAGAAAATGATAAGAAGCATTTGAAATGTGAGGCTACAGAAGAATGTTGAAAATACTATAGATGGAGATTGTATCAAATAAGTGCTAAAAGAAGCAAACAAAGAAAGGTAATTTTTGGAAATTTTTACACTATACAGCAAAGAAGAGTTAAAATAAAAGGCCATATGCTGGGACATGATAGTTTGGCGAAGATTATTATAGAAGGAGATGTGAAAGGGAGAAATTCAAGAGAGAGAGAGAGAGACCAAGACTGGAATACAAGAATCAGATAGTGAACGATGTTGGCAGAAGAAGGTACAAAGATGTAAAAAAAAATGGAGAGTGGCAGCAAACCAATCGCAAGATTGATGACATGATGATGATTATTATTATAAAGTTGGGATCTGGAAATAAGGAGAGTTTAGACTAAGGAGACCCAAGAGAATTATAGTAGCTGATATTATGAACATCAATCATCTTAATGCGTCATCAAATTTAAGTTTTGTTTCGAGTTGGTTCATATCCACGTGCTTAGGGTCAGTTTTCTGATATTTGTACTTTGATGTATATATTGTTAAACTACTTTGCCTTAACTGCACATTAAAATTTCAGTTTATCAAAGGGTGTGTAGACATGCTAATTGAACAGTGAGATGTATTACACAAAACTAGTTGGTTTATTTCTCAAATATATATACAGAAAAAAGGAAGATTTTATACTACAATTGACAATATATTTTAGTATTTATTATGCCAACTTAAGAGTCATTTTAGGACTTTTTACTCACATTAAACCTAATTAATTATTATTCAAGAAAATACTTTATCTTGCAATAGACAACTAAATTGCCAACTTCCGCTCTATTCATTCAAGTTGAACCATATTCATAGTCGCCTTTAGTTTGAGTTACTTGAATTTCACTATAGATGATTGCAACATCACCTACAAAATTATGTGTTCACATCTCACTTAAGAACTATATTTTAATTTTTAATATAACCTTATTTTTATAATTTTTATTAATTCCTTTGTTTTCACAGTAGGAAAATATTTATAAACTAAGATTAAATTTTCTTATATCTACATTATTATGTTATTGGCAACACAGATAGAAATATATACATGTACTTATTGTAATATAACATACTCCACGCTTTACCTTTACTAGGCAGATTTTAAAATATATCTTCTGGTAATGTTTGGAGACAATGGTTAGTCTGAAATGCATTCCTAGATATATATTTTTTAACTTACTTATTATTAAAATATATTTATCTTGTAATGTTATTAGATCACAAAAATTGTGATACTAAAGGCTTATATTGCATTAAAGGTAAATTAAAAAAGCATGGGATATTAAAATAACACATTTTTTATTTTTTTATTTTTTTGGCATTTAAACTTTATTGAAGATCTTCATTAAATTTTAACTGCAATATGTTTCATGTTACATAAATCGTGTTGTTAAGGGTTTTACGATGTCGTTCCCACAGAATCATACTTCCTTTATTAGGAATGCTTTCATTACAATTGATGTTTTTTAAACATCCATATTTTCCTCTTTCGCAGAGATCACAAAACATTTACAGCATCTCTTTAAGACAAGCACGCTTATTACCTTGGTCAGCCTTAGCTGTTGCCTCGTTAAACACCGAACATGTGAGTTTTACACACAGCTTATAATATAATGCTTGGTTGCACATTAGCAATGTTGCAAACTTAAAAAATAACTCATTAACTTTTTTTTTAATCTGAATACCCAGCGAAGAAATCATCATTCTATGTTTCATTAGCCAACATCATATTTTGTTTTTATTAAAAACATATCCTTAAATTTGTATCGCCTAAACTCACCCAGCCTTGAGATTAAGAAATACAATAGTAATCCTAATTCAAATATATTATACATACATTAGCTGCTTGATCATTCTTTAAGAACTGTTGAAACACAGCACAACAATTTATTCTCTTTGATATTACATTTTATATAGAATTTTTTAAAACATAAATTCAATCAATTTAATTCAGCAAAAAGTCTGGTTATTAGAATATTTACATGAGTGTTTTCATCCCCTTCAAATAGTTTGAGTCAAATCCACCCCACCACCTACCCTAAATACTTTTAATTTAAATAGTGACTAGATCATGCCCCATCCCACATCATAACTAAATAATATTGTGTTTAGAAACTACCCCTAAAAATTGTTTGTAAATCAAAATATAAAATTAATTTTAAAAAATTTGATCATTATATACACTACCAGTATACTGTATTAGGAAAACATAATATTTGGAGAGGTATTTAAACTCTAGACCTTTCTCAATATGTGCTCAGTTGGCATTGTCGCTTAGTAGTAATGGTCCAGAGTTCAACTCAGTCTCCAAAGTTATCATTTCTGTTCCAGCATGATTTATAATTTGTTTGCTACTATAAAGATGTTGATATTTGCTCCCTTTGGTGTTTCGAGGGGTGATGCCCTTGTGTGTGTGTGTGTATATGTGTGTGTGTGGTGTCGCTGGTATCCTAATACCCCTCGGAGGTAGTGGTGGTGTGTCGCTGAGTCTCCTGCACCAGGTAAACCTGACTGCCAGGGACGGTGCTGGTGGTGACAAAGGTGCGGTGCTTGGCACGGATCAGGTGAAGGTTGCTCTCTGCCGTATCAGCGCGGTCCTCTGCAGCTTCCAGCTCGCGTTGGAAGCGGCGTGAGCGCGTCACGCTCTGTTGAGACATGCCCTCCTGCGGGGGGGACAAAATAATATCTCCATCATTCAGACCAATATAAACAAGGAAATTTCTTTATAACATATACCAACATCAGCATGATAATATTATAATACATACCATCATAA
The DNA here is from genome assembly GCA_902151455.1 of Timema bartmani. Taxonomy (NCBI): domain Eukaryota; kingdom Metazoa; phylum Arthropoda; class Insecta; order Phasmatodea; family Timematidae; genus Timema; species Timema bartmani. The sequence goes on from CABFWB010000201.1 coordinate 396,250, forward strand.
CAAGATTATATCACCACAATGCATACCAGCATAAACAAGATTATATCACTATAATAAATACCAACATGAACAAAAAAAAACTTTAATGCACACCAACATATTGAAGATTTGTATTTAATTTTCAACATAAAGATAGACATTGATCTACTTGCATTAAACTGCCTGATAAATCCTCACTTGCAGTAATCAACCATGGTATGCAGCACTCCCCCTTAAGAGTTTGCCTTAACACTATTGGTCAAATCGATGCAATCTATCTTTTGTTAAATTGGTTTTTAAACCTGTCACTAACTATAAACATACTTGTATATAAAAAAAAAGTATAAATCCAACTACAAACATGTGTGCAAAATTTCTTGCAGCTGTGTGTATGTATGTATATTCGGATACATACACACATGAAATCCCCCCCCCCTGCCCGGTAGCTCTATGATAATACTTCCAGCTCGGGGCCAGGATACGTAACAGTCTCCTGCAGCTGCCTCTTGTAGATGTTGACCTTCTGGTTGACCTTGTCCAGGGTCTCCTGCAGCAGCGAGATGTTCTGGCGGTCCTCCTCGGACTGAATGATGATCTCCTTGTAGCTGCGTTCCTTCTTGCGCAGAATCTTGAGCGTCTCGGCGTGGCGGCGCTTCTCCTCATCGAGTTCCAGCTCGATGTCTCGGATCTGAGGGGCAGTTTGGCAACGTGAGGGATTGAATAAAGGCTGGGAGTACCCATGCCCAAAACTTTTGCAAGTCATGTACCTCTTTCAGGGCTGTTGACTAACCATTGTACCCCCTCCAGCTCTTCGTTTTAATAAAATGGGGAGACAAGTACCCACTAGCTTTAAAAAAAAAAATCATGTCAAACTTGTTGTACCAATCCATTTTAAGGTGGTGTGAAAGATAATTCTAGTTAAGATAAATATTTTTGTAATTTTTATAACAATTAACATTTTTGATTAGCAAAGTATTGCTTCATTAGGTAGAGTTTTTTCTTAGCACCACGTCTTACGTTCGGGCTATTCACTTAAGTACTTATTATGATAATGGTTTTCGGGATTAGGAAGGCTATATTTATGGGAGGTGTACCCGCATTTGCATGGAGGGAGAGTGGAAAACCACTTAGGAAAAGATCCGCTCACCCAACCGAGATTCGAACCTCGGTCTCCCCGTCCTCGGCAGTCTAGCTCAACACGAAATTAGCGCGTTGGCCAACTACGCCACCGAAGCGGGTGCCGATATTTTTAATGAATACGGTATCGCTACCACATCCCTACTCACTCTAGCCTCCAGCTTGCTGATGATCCTCTTGCCACCGACGATAGCGTTGGCCTCCACCTCCTCCAGGCGAACGGACAGGTTCTTCACCTCGATCTCCAGTGACTTCTTAATGGCATCTATCTTGACAATGCGCTCCTGTTCCTCATGCAAAACCTCCACTGTGTGCTTCAGTTCCACCTGCACGCGCTGGAAGCGCTCGTCGGACACCTGGGGGGAGACACGTCACATTTTACACTTTGGCGTTTCAGATACTGGCCAGGTCGAAGTTGTTTTATCTTTGTGCGCCACGTTTTAATAACCATTTGGGTTATCCGCATGTCTACACCCTGACTTAAGGATGAGGGAGATAGATTTTAGAGGAAATGTACCCACATTCACATGGAGGGATAAAGGGAAACCATTTAGGGAAACTAGCCCTCAGTAAACCCGTCCTGGGTTTGATCCCCGAACTCTCCAACACTGGTAATCCAGGCTTGAGGCTGGCGTTTAGTGCTTGTGCCCATCGATGCGGATCCACATGTGCTAATGAAACTTTTAAGGAGCTTGTAAAAAAACTATCACGATTAGATGCACTAATGATGTTTCTGTCCACTGTGTGATTTCTAACACCCTCTTCGGGCAAGTGCTGGTCAATTTCCTTAAAATTAGCCCAACTTGACCCTGTTATCTTAGGTTAGCTCGTTTAGGGACGATATTACACTGTCACATTTCTTTTATAATATGAAGCATTTTACAAATGTTTTACTAAAGATTTACCTCATAGTTCTAGGATTTTCTAAAGAAAATATAGAAGAATATGCAAAACAGATAAAAATGTTACTGTACAATATAAATACAAAAACACTTCACAGTAATGTAGACTATGGCATAAGTGTAGTTTTTAAAAAGAGCTGCTTTGATGACCAAATTGTTAAAAGTTTAATGGGTCATTCGTAAATATTTTTATATGATTGTCGTTCATTTAGGTGATCACATGTATTGGTCAAACTTTGAAGAAAATGTAATGTAATTTAATAACTCATATTTATTAAAGGTGGGGTCAACTATTTTCTCATATAGTCTATAAAATAAATATGACAGTGTAAGACCGCCCTAAGTCACTGGCAACCTCTCCCCTCTTGAAAATCATCAATGGATCCCTCGGGCCGCACCGTATGAAAGAGAAACCAGGTGTGTTTTTGTCTTACCCTGAGTTCGCGGGTGACCTCGTCGTAGTCACTGGCCAGGACTGACAGCTCCTGCTCTATTTTGGACTTGGAGGAGGACAGGTTGACGTTGATGACTGTGAGCTCGTTGATGCGGGACACAGACTCTTCCAACTGGATCTCCACGGACTTCTTGATGCGCAGGGCCTGTGAAATCAATCTTAAATTAATATCAACTCTGTGATACAGTCGGCTGCAAATAATTAATTCACATGAACACTATTGCACGTGGATCAGTTCTGATTAAACATTAATGGAGATAAAGAGTTAATAGACGTTCCTAATAAAGAACATTGTTGAAATATTAATTTATATTTGGATAAAAACTGCATTGAAAAGGCCGTTTTGGCCATTTCAGAATAGCTTCCCAGATAATCAGTGTCCACAAATCTTCATTCTGTCATAATAAGGTCATACTGTAGTTATTAACAAGAAACTTTGTCGCTTTGTCCCCCATCGTCACGGTGGAAGATTTCTAGTAATCATTCAAATACGAATGCACTGCACACATTTCTGGCATATCGTAGGTGTTTTCTTTTCCCTTTTACTTCCATACCTCGCGTGAGCTGTGAGCTGAGTTGGGCCTTCTATGATGAACGCTTATAAAACAATAATCCATAGCGGATTTTTGATAAATCCGGACCCCACACCCTCGTTTTTTTAGGGGTTCCCAACTGCCCCAAACATATCTCGTACTGTTGTCACAGCACAAGTGTTTTTAAAACCCGATTTTACAAATCTGCCTTAAAAAAAGACTCATACAACCTAACTTGTATAGGAAGAACCTTATCAGACAACTAGATCTAACTTGATCTAATTTCACGTATTCATACGTCAAGTCGTGTAACTTTCTCCTGTCACTTTTGATATAATATACTATCAACACCTATTAAATAACACTTATGATATAATAAAATTCTATCAAAGTTGACTAAAAAATAAATGTACCAGCATTTACGTGGAATGAGAGTAGAAAACAATTTAGTAAAAAATCACCGTCAGTACACTCTACTGGGATTTGAACTCCGGTCTCCCCGTTTTATTTATGCATCTACTTGACGATCGACCCGATGGATAAGGACAACACTTCGCTGACCTAAACACTCCCCCTTCTAGTAGCCCCTTTGACACCCCCATGGTGTTCGGTTCCTCCCTGACCTTCCCTCACCTGTTCATAGTTGCCGCGGATCTCCTCGACCTCGGCGGTCAGACTCTGCAGGCGGCGCTGAGCGATGCCGTACTGGTCCAAAGTCACCTGTAACTGGCGTTGCACCTCGTCGTAGTGGGCTTGCAGCTCCTGCGAGTGAACAGGACAATGGGCGACTTTACAAACAGTTTACACATCAATACAAGAACACTGGATACCCGTCTACATGATCCCTATCCATTAAGTCCGTCATATCCACAGTAACATTCAGGATCGTCCGTACTGCGTCATACTCAGGTTGTGCTAGGTCAAATTAAATTTGCTAACGATGGTCGTTGAGTATTATCGTTCCCGTTACGGGGGAACCAATCACAGGTAAACAAATTACATCATCGATGTTAGGGAAGAACTATGTCACACCATTTTGATGTATCTAATTATTAGCAATTGCAAGGATATTTCACAAAATAAAGGTTGATTTACATTACTATGAACAACAAATAAAGAAATTGAATTATACAAATGTCAATTCTATATCTATCGCTCAAATTGTTTTTGTTTCGATGAAATTTGATTGCTGAACGAAGTATACTTTTCCATTTGTTGACACTTGACAAGATATCGCTTGATTAAATATGTGGCTTGTGTGTAACATGAACATTGGCTGTAGGAGAAATCAAGAAAGCGAAGGCCGTGGGATTGAAGTTTTTAAGAAACATGCTAGCTGTCACAAAGAGAAACAGGGTCATGAACTAAGTTATTCAGGCAAGAATTGGGGTACAGCGAGTGCATGAGATAGTAGAGGTAGCCATGGTGAGGTGGTTTAGTTAGTGTGTGATAAGGGTGGAAAAGGAAATAATCCCAAAGGGAATGATGGAGATGACGTATGTAGAAATAATATAGCAATGTAGAGTAATAGAAGCAAATAAAGGACGAAGATGGATGCATTTTACTATACTGACCCGGTCACATGCTGGAAACAGTCTATAATGATGATTACGAGTGTGCTTACAGGAAAACAAATATCCCAAGGACATATNGCAGGGGGCGGATCTAGGACTCTGTCGCCCATAGGCACTAGATAATTTGCCGCCCACCTTTCCAACCTTAATTTCTAACGTTCTAAAAAAAGGACAATTTTACTCTACGTTTTCTCTATAATTTGCAGTCTGAGGGGTAGGGGAAGGATTGGTTTATCGAAAGGGGGTGGGGCTGGAGGTGAAACCAGGTTTGTAGCCACTAAAAGGCAATTTTTGTCTGTTCTCTAGTAAAACCATCTATGGAGAGAACTGTTTTTAAAAATGCCTACTTGATATCGTTGCTGTCATTTGGGACTACAAGTAGCGATCCTTGTGTTGAAGGACTCAAGCTCTCCCAATGAGCGCGGCCATTTTAACCTGGAGGCTGTGGGTCTGGTGTATACCTTGTCTGTGTCCAAGGACTACTGTCATAGTAAGGAGTTTCGAACTGAGTGATCAAAGATTGAAGTAAATCTCATCAAGAGAAAGGCCCTCCCACTCGCCCTCGTTCCAGACTTACGGTGAGAGTGAGTGACTGCTTCTTGATGGTCTTCTGCAGCTCGATGTTGTTCTTGTTGGCGACGTCCAATGACATCTCCAGCTCGGTGATCTGGATGTGCAGCTTCTTCTTGATGCGGGTCACCTCCGTCTTCAGCCTCGTCTCGGCCTCGACCACGCGAGAGTTCAGCTGTTCGATCTCGATGCTCGTCTGCTTACTGCATGCACAAACGAAACAAAACTTTAGTAAAATCGATTATCTCGAAACTATAGTCGGCTTGCCATGAGAACGATCTTATTTGGTGTTTTATTTTTCTAGTTTTTACAAGGTGTTTTAAAAGTCTGCTTTTTTTACTCCCTCTCTCTTATTACTCTCTCTGAGCTTAAACCCACAAGCGGGGCAGGGAGGAGAAGGTAGAATTTAGAGGATGTGTACCCGCATTTGAGAGGAGGGTAAGCTGGGGGCCATTATTAAAATAAACTATATACATTAGGCATAGAAACTAAACAGACTAGACGAATTTGACGTTTATTCCGTATGCTCACCGATGCTGGTAAAATCATTCCAATACTATTTATTAAGATTTATTTTATAACTATTGGTATCACTAAAAAGAATGAAACAAGGGAAAGCAGCGGGCGTAGATGAACAGACTGTGGAAATGATATAAGTAAACCAGGTATACAAAGGTTATACAGAGTGCTGAGAATGATTTGAAAGGAGAAGAAGGTACCGGCTATAAAGCTGGACGAAGTAGAGCTGAGAAAAGCACAACACGTGAAACATATTTGAAGTGTGATTGAGGAGAAAGGTGGAAGTAGAGAGGATCTAATGAAAAGAGGACAGCAGGGAGAATTGTTCTATAGGTGTGTAAGATACCTTATATGGAGAAGATAATGCGCTCTAAGTGTAAGGAAGTGTTGTACAGTACGTACTTTGTACCCACTATCACATATGCAACATAAACATGGACATTGAATCCAAGTGAGACAAGGAAAGTGGAGGCCATGGGAATTAAGTTTGTAAGGAGCATGTTAGCTGTCACGAGGATAAACAGGATAAGGAATGAAGTTATCCGGGAAAGAGTGGGGGTACAGGGAGTACATGAGATAGTAGAGGAAGCAAGACTGAGATGGTATGGGCATGTAATGTGGATGGAGAAGAAGAGATGGGAGGAGCAGATAACAATAAGTGTGCAAGCTAGAGGAGGAAGAATGGTGGAAGGATAGAGGAAGATGGAGGCATTTTATTAAACTGACCCACCCACAAGATAAAAACAGTTGATGATTATTATGATATCACTAAATTGTCAGGAGTTTTCAAGAGTAAATGATGATTGGAACCATTCGAGCCAGAAGAAGCTTACGTTGCGTTTTGATAAACAAATTTTATAAAATATTGTTTGTTTATTCTTCTACGTATGTTAGTGTTTGTTTGAATAATGATTTTGTACTCAACGTTGTTGCACCAATAAAATTAATCATCATCACGATTATTTTTGTTATTACTGTTTCATTTCTGACGAGTTGGTACAATTCGCAACGCCCACAAACAAAAGGTACCTTTTTTCGAGGAAGTAGGTGGAGTTCTTCTTTTCGAATCCAAGCAATTCAACCTTGAGCTGATCCAGCGGCTGAGTGAGTTGATCCAACTCTTCTTCCTTCATCTTCCTCTGCTCCATGAACCACTCATGTTCCCTAGAGTCATGACTCGACACCTCCGCTCGACGCTGGAACGACCGGATGTCCACCTCCGTGTTGGATGACAGGTTCCTCAGGCTCTCGGCCAGGAGGTGCGACTCGATGGCCTTAGCCGACTTCCCTATCGCATAGGCCTTGGCGGACCTTAGGGCACCTGCCAGCTGCTCCACGTTGTCGTCAAAGACTTCCTCCGACATCTTCTTGACCCGCACTTCTCCCTTTGTCGATCCTTTGCGCTTGATCGCTGACACCGCAGAAGCGGTTTCAGTCAGGGATAAGTTTGTCTTTTGTTTTGTAAGAGTGTTTGCTCCGTGATCCACTTTAGTTCTGGCCTCAGCGAGACGACGAAGGTCCTTCTCTGAGTACGCCTTCACTAGCTTCTTCGAGCTGTACCGTTCTAGACCTCGCTCATCGCTCCAAGGTAAGTGCGGGTATTCTTTGGGCGTTCTCTTCTCTTCCTTGGCATCCAAGTAATCTATCATGGGCTGATAGAAGTTGATACCGAAGCCATAGTTGTCTTCGTAGAGTCGCGTCGGCGGCTTCTGCCAACCTTTCGAGGCCTTTACTGAGACCGCGGCCATCCACAAGGAACCAAAGTAGATTCAAGCTATAAAAAGCGGCCAATTGTATTGTTCCACGCCTCCACCTCTCCTCTTTTTCTTTTGTCTTTTTTACCTCAGAAATACTCCTGAGGAGTGAACTTTTATCTGGGGCTTAACCTCGTTTTATGACACACCCGCGGGTGTAGACTGGTTCTAAGCTCAGTCTATCACTGTTTGTCAGTGGGATAACTTCGCGGGGAGAAGGTCCGTCCCGTATTGAGCCCCAGAGCACCTGAGCTTTCTCTGTTTATATTTAAATCAAGCCTTGGGTTCAGTATTTATAGCTGGATAATTTAGCTGCAAGAAAACGTGGCTCATTTGAGTGGCTCTTGACTGTGAGTTACACCATCCCACATATTATTGCATTCCGTCAAGGTCGCCGCGTGTACCACTTTCAATCACTCGTCCATGAAATTAAACTTCAAGATTGATATAGAGTTAAATTTAGAAACTAGCACAAAAATATATTTAAAAAAAGACTGCCTCGATCACATAATTTTTTATTAGCTTCATAGAGCTAACAAAAAATAAATAAATCACAATATTGTTTTTAACATCTAAAACATTTCTTAAATTTAATAATCCTATTTTTCAAAATAAAATGATGATATTTTAAGTAAGGAAAACTTATCCTAAAAAGTTGTGCTTTGTCCTTGAAGTTTTTCTTCGACTATTTTTATGGTCCTAGACTACGTTATACATGCTATAAATAATCTGTAACTTGACAATCTACCTTGCCAAACTGTTGAATTAATTAATCAAAAGTCTTTCAACCAATTTGAGAAACACAATCTCTACCTTATTTTTGTTTTTTTGATATATATATATATAATTTACTAAACGTTCGCACAAAATAGATATTTGTTGAATAAAAAGTGACTAAACTTTTATGAACAAACTTTTTTTTTGTGTCTCATAGCTTATGGAACTATTTTTTAGAATCTTAATTTATTTTGAAATATCCTGAGTGTTAAAATTATTTATTCAATAAATGCATGTCATCGAACATGCACACTGATAAATAACATTTGTATTTTTTTCTAAATGCTAATTAAAGAAAAAAATAAAAGATGAAAGGGTTAATTATATTTAACTGACTTATGGTAAGTGCGAGTAAATACTTAAAAAATAATAACATATGATTTTTCAAGGTGTAGTAAATTTCTTCGTGTCTTTCAGCTGTTTGTTACTTCAGTTGCGTGCTTGTTCCATCAAAAGTATCATATTTTACTGCTGTACATATTTCTTGCCACCCTGTTATTGAATTTGTGTGTTTGTTCCAGCAAAATTATAATCTCTAACATTGTGGAATATCAATTTAGAGAGTATCTTGTGACAGACTGCATGAAGGCATGCAATGAAAACATCCGGGGCTTTAATTCGGATGTTATTTGACGGTAGACTGGATGAACGCACTACACTGAAAACACTGTGGAATTTAAATCAAGATAGTATTTGACGGGGAATGGATGAACGCATTGCATTCGTTGTGCACACATCATCTAACGAGTAAGGCTATGACATAATATGATCGCGTGACGTACCGTACTCTGTGTATGAGACCCTCCATCCTCGCTGTTGTTTCCTCCACCCTGAAAATGTCGGTATAGTTGAAAGATGGCTCAGTACTCACCGGATGGACTCAATCTCTTCGTCCTTCTCTTGCAGTCTCTTCTCTGCCTCATGACGGAACTGACCGAACTCGGCGGAAAGTCTCTGGGAGCGTTGTTCCTCAGCCTTGCGGCCCTATAGCACACATATATACACATATGGGTAAATACACCAACAAGAGATCAAACACTCCTAGAAGACAAAAAGGTCCATATCTCCGGATCCCCTCGTATACATCAAACATAGGAACTCAGTGGTTTGCCCAAAGAGGGGAAGTACTGGCAAAGGAGGGCATTTCACCCCTCCCGATTTCTCAAGATTTCAAACAACTTTAATAAAAACTCCAAACACTGGAATTATACCTACCACTATACAATAGAGCAATGAAGATTGGTCGAATGTATGGGCTAAATTTTAAAACCTGGTTTTAGACTCTATATTCAAAAGGTGCTACGCAGTTTCCCTAAAATTTCCAATTAAAAAAATAACAAAATTAATAACTTCGAGAGATTGTAGGCCCCTCCCCATTTCCCTTCTCAGCCTCCTACAAAATTTAATTTCTGTGCAAACATCTTGGAAGATTCATTATTGTATTAATGCTGTTTGTATTTAACATTCACTTTATAAACATACATATTAAACCATAACACGACTCACAAACTAACTAGATTTTCAAGGATATGCCTATTAATAGGCAGCTTGGCACCATAAATCTATGTTAAAAAATTGAAGCGTATAACCCGAACGACATTGTACTAAAAAAAATTAAGATTTTGTTTGTCTGTCTTGAGTATTGCGCAATATCTACCGCATGCAAAGAGCTGACATTTAAAAATTAGAAGCCCCTGTGCACATGCGCACCTCGAAGCTGACATTTTAAATTTTTTATTAGATTTTTTTTTCCGGTTTATTTGAAGCAAAATAAAAGCGTTGCCCCGGTGTGCATTGCTTGGTTACACCGGGCAACGTTGAGTATTTCTGCTAGTTAAATATATTTGTAATTGGAAGGACACGTGTTCAAATATATCGAATCTGTGTCTATTCCGGAGCTGTGGTTTACCTCTCTGACCACCCGGCTTTGAGGACGAGCTGTTTTAGTGAATACTTTACATGGATTCACACTCAAGGCCTGATCACACAGAACGCTAAGCTATGCTATGCTGTACTAAGGTTTTGTCAGTTTGGTTTCATACTCATTGCTAAGCTAAGCTATGGTTCTTTCCNCCCCTCCCCTCTGAATTCATTGTGGCGTTTTTCTGGTCTGCTCCAGTGAAGTTAAGTTATGACATACTCCAAAATGTCGTGTTTGAGCTCAGATGATAGTACTGAGGAAGAGTAGATGCTGCTATAGCGGCTGTTTTGGAAGAGGAAGAAAAATGTAGGAGGTGGAAGTTTGACTTGTTCAATTAACGGTTCCATTGTAATATAAAAAATAATATTAAATATAAAACCTAAATAGAATTTTAACTAAATACATGTGAAATAAACTGGAAACAAAACTTCAACACTTCTTTGATTATTTTCAACAATCCAGCACGGCATTTTTTTTTCAACACGTAGCCCAAGCTGCGTTATGCGCATGCGCAACGTAATATGGCTTAAAGACGAATGATAGAAAAATTGTCCGGTCAGCAATCGGAAAAAAAAAACATTGCGTGGCGTACCAAGGCATAGCTTAGCTTAGCTTACCTTAGCTTAGTTTTCTATGTGACTGTGAACCAACATATATTTAAATTTATGCCCGCTATTTTTCTAATCAGTTAGCAGAACAAATCTTAGCTTAACTTAGCTTAGCTTACTTTTCAATGTGAACCTACCTTTACAGGATTGTGCGCCGACCGTGCCATGTCTTTCATAGCATGGTAGCAGCATGGTCGGCACATAGTCCTGTGCGTGTGAATCAAACAATGTTCTTACAATGTAGCCCTAACTCAGATGGGAATAATCTGTCCAAGATTGTTTGCAGTACGACACTGACGGTGCAAAAGTCCAATAAGTTTTGACCCTACTTTAATCGAACGCCGGGATGGACTAGAAATGTCGTCTGCAGTAACGTGTCGTCGAGTGTTGCCAAGGTATCACAGAACTTGTTTAAATTGTACCTGTGAATTGTTCTCATCACCCAGTAAGATGCCCATTGGTCTGGTTTCAATTAAAATACATTACTATATGAGGTATGAATAGTAGAGCCAACTTATAATTGGTAAAATGGGGGAACGAGACTGAGGGAAAACACATAACAGGCGCAGTTTTAACAAGTTTTGTTCACTCTGGCAACACTACAATGGCCGTCCCCCTTATAATCTGTTTCCCGGCCCATCAAGTTGGTTTCGGTCGCGGTACTTACAGCCTCCGCCTCCTTGTAGGCGGCCGTGAGTTCCTCCCGCTCGTTCTCAAGACGGCGCAACTCGAGCTCCAGCTCGTGCAGGCGACGAGTCAGGTCGGAAATTTGGTTCTTGGCGTCGTGGAGATCGTCTGCACGGACAATCAACCCAACATTATTCTCTAGACATGGCTGATTTAGTTGTACAAGGCGTATTATTATGATCTGGACATGGCCTTTTACAATAACGCTCTGGATAGCGCCTCCCACAATCGTTCTATATTCTTTACTTGAACAAGGCCTCACACAGCTATGCTCCGGACAGAATCTTACATATTAATCCTCTGGACAGGACCTCCCACAACCGTGCTCTGGACAGGGCCTCACACAGTAATGAGTAATTCTCTAGACAGGACTACCTTACTATGGCGTAGCCAGTGTCTCTCTTGACCATGTATGGTATGTATCAGTTCCTACCAGACAGCTTCTTGTTCTCCCTGGTGAGGGACTCCTTCTGCTCCCTGGTCTTGTCCAGCTCGTGAGTAATGCGCTGGATCTCGGTCTGCTTGTTGCGGACGTCCCTCTGAGAGTTCTCGTACAGGAGGATCGTCTCGTCCAGACGAGTCTTGATGTCGATGTTGATCTTTTCCAGATGTTCGACGCGCTTCTGCAGCTCCCGGGCCGTGTTGTTGGCCTGTGGAGAAAAACACCATTTATTACTACAGCAAATTTCATCCTGAGCCTCAAAGTGAAGTTAATGGACCACTGAAAAATTACACCTTTCCTTCTGCCAGAAATACAATTTTTATACATCGCTTTTGATTATTATTTAATCGGTAGAGTAAAGTTAAAATGTAATGGTATTATTTTCATGGATTGAAAAAAAAAGTTCAAAAGAAAGTATAGATTTAATAATTTTTATTTTTTTTCCGCCGCTTCAGTGGGGATCGGGTTCTGAATGCCCTTGGGGTGAATACATCCGTTGATAAACTTTTATTTGCTAGAGGTATAGTACAATTTTTTAGCGGACCCCATGTCATGCGTGCTTGGAACGGAATGATTTGGTCATGAATCATGATGGAAAAATATTTCTAGCCACTATTTCCCCCAATGTTTAAGGGAGGAAAGGGGGTGATTGGAGATTAGATACTTGTTTTCAAATCAATATACTTGGCTCTTTAGTTCGTTTCTTCCTTTTTATAAATTCCTACTATTTAAAGTTACAATCAAATGTAATAAATCCATATATATTCAAGATTTTTCTTTAATTTTAATGTAAAGTTCCTAGAATTTTTTTTCTCGACACAAAAAATAACACCTTGTGTTTTCTCTGTTTTACAGGGTCGTGGCAACCCTGGAGACTGATGCCTAGAACTGTGTGAACACAATCACGGGTAAACACTGTTGTTAAATTTTTAAAAAAAAAAGAGGAGTTAGGGTGGTATTTCGAACTTTACCTTCTCGAGGTCAATGATGAAGACCTCAACTTCGCTCTGCAGGCGAGACTTCTGTTTCTCGAGGTTGTTGACCTTGACCAGTAGGGTCTCGATCTGCTCTTCCTGTTCCTGCAGACGGACAGTGTACTTGCGGCTGTCGACAGAGGAATACACGTCTTAAACACTAATGGGAGTGCTAATGGGGATGTAAACATTAGTAGGTCCTACATAGTTTTAGTTAGGTATAGCTCAATTTTCAAAGGAAGAGTCTTATCTGACAGCTAGAAAAGTTTTTTTTTTAGCACCGCATTTTACTACCTGTTCGGGTTCTACGTTTATGTACTAATTTCGCTAATAGTTTTAGGGATTATGAAGCTTATATTTAGAGGAAGTGTACCCACATTTGCGTGGAAAACTATTTTGTAAAATTAACTTTCAGTATATCTGACTGACGATTGAGCCTTTATCTCCCCGTTATCAGCAGTCTAGTTTACTGCGAGAGTAGCGCGTTAGACCACGCGACCACTGAAGTGGGTCTAGAAAAGTTACTAGGTTTGTATTCATATGTCAAGTCACGAGGTCTGCAGCTGTCACTTTTGATAGATATTATCAATTTGCGTCGGGTCGAGTAGAAAACATGCTCCCTTTTAATTCTTATGTCCTATCTACAAGTCTTACTGCCCGTCAGGGCCATCCCCATACTTACATTAATAGGATAGGGGTGAGGAAGGTAGACATTTAGACTAAGTGTAACCACATTTGCACGAAAGAAGAGTGGGGAGAAAACATATAAGAAAATTTCCCAAGTATCTTGGCTGAGGATGAACCCTAGACTATTCATCATGGCAAACCGGGACGCGACGGTTCTTGTCACCTTTGATCCGCGTGTCCACCGGTGCGGTTCTCCCCGCCCTCCCCCCCCCCTAGCTCTCTCCCTTTGAAACACAAACTCCTGGAAGGTTCCCAAAGTCTCTCACCGGATTTCTTCTACCTCCTCAATGCGGGCGGCTGCCTCCGTCTCGTACTTGCTCCTGTAGACCGTCACCTCACCGTTGGCGCGAGACAGCTGTCTCTCCAGGTCCAGACGGGCCTCGGACTCTTCTTCCAGTTGCACGCGCACGGACTCCAGTTCGATTTCCACCTGGTGCAGGTTGGCCTCCAGCGATGATCGGCGCTGCAATACAACACCTCACTTATGTCGGGTATTCTTTTCCAGGGATATACTTTTCTTCTAATATATTACTTTAAATAACTACTAAAGATTTGATCCAAGGTTTAGGGAGGAGGTGGAATTTAATTATTAAGTGCACCCTCATTAGCTTAGAAATAGCATGGTAGATTTACACTGATAAATCACCCCACGTGCACCAAGCCGTGATTTGAACCTCTAATCGTTCTTTCACCGGCAATACAATATATTGGAAGACGAACACGTTGCACCGTATAAACACAGGGGAGAGTTTTTAAATAACACCTTCCTTCAAAAGTAATTCCTATTTTTATTGTATTTTTTATGAACTTTTCAGGCACATGGCACATAGTTTAAATTAGGCCGAACGTTAGATAAATAAGATTCTTATAAAAATCCAAACAACCTCAGTATTAACTAAAAGGTCACCAATGTACACACCGTCTATCATGAAGGGAAGCAGGCTTACACCATGATCCTATCTTATAAGCTATACCATAGTTAAATAATGCAAGGTAATCTTCCTACCTTACAGGGCAAACAAATGGTACCATCAACATGACCTTAGCCTTATGGTGTGAGGTTGGCTATCTGAATAGCATCATCCCCTTCCAAAAACTACACGCACACACATTATAATAAAGCTTTTCCTCCTCATTGCAAGGGACTAACTTGGAAGGCAGTTGAAATATTTAATTTATATATATAGTTCAATTTTGACCACAAACAAAATACTTTCGTATTTTCTAAGAGTTCCTTATAATCAAAGCCCTATTAGAACCACTTTACTCTTCTCAATATGTAAACGATATTAGCTTGAGAGAAAGATAAGCGTTTCCAGTCTCTCCAATGCTATCCAGCATTTCCCCTCTTACCCTTTCATCATCCTCCAGACGTCTGCGGGCATCCTCCAGTTGTCCAGCAAGCTGGCTCTTCAGGTAGGTGGAGTTTTCCAGATGCTGCTTCAGATCCTGCACTTCCTTCGTCAGCTCAAGATTTTCCTGGAACGTCCAAATCAATTAGTCACGTGAACCGTGGTGAAGACTTTATAATAACATGGTCAAGGCCGCCAAGGAAATTGTTTTTAGAATGGCATAAACCTCGTAAAACCTAAGGTGAGCATTGAAAGGAAACTTTAGTTAAAGGTAAAATATTTTGTACACTTTTATAACCTCAGACGGATGAGTCTTGTGGGAGAACTTTTCTGTTGAAGACGTGTTACCTTAGAGATACGAGTCTCGTGGGGAGAACATATTCTGTTGAAGACGTGTTACCTTAGAGATACGAGTCTCGTGGGGAGAACATATTCTGTTGAAGACGTGTTACCTTAGAAAATAATACGAGTCTCGTGGGGGGAACATTCTGTTGAAGACGTGTTACCTTAGAGATACGAGTCTCATGGGGAGAACATATTCTGTTGAAGACGTGTTTTTAATTTGTTACCTGGGACAGACGAGTCTTGTGGGAGGTGATGTCTACGATGGTGCGGTTCAACTCCTCAATCCTCACGGAGATTTCCTGGATGTGAACCTCGAGCTTCTCGACCTGCTTGATGCTGATCAGCTGAAAATATCACGCAAACATTTCCCCAAAAGTCAGAAAAACTAGTCCTTCAGCCGTCACTTCAAAACCAATGGGAAACATTTATTTTTCACAAATTATACTACTTTTTTTTCCCGACCTTTCCGGGAATCTGATCCGGGACGCTTAACTCAATAGGCAGACACACAATTCACTGAGGTAAAGGGTTCGGACATTTGTGGGCGCGAAAAACATATTTGCACTTTTTCATACAATTTGGCGCCTACTTTCATTTGAACAAATATCATAGTTTACTTCAATGACTCATAATATCTTGATTGGTGGTATATGTAGGCGCTAATTAATAATCACTCGATATATTAATACCACATTAAATATAAAAATACCCGCTTCAGTGGTTGAATGGTCTAAGGCGTCACTGTCATGTTAGACTGGCTTACTGATGAGGGGAGATAGGGGTTCGAATCCCAGTTGGGTCTACTAAGGGTGGTTCTTTCATAAATGGTTTCTCACTCTCCTTCCATGCAAATTTGGGTAGATTACCTCTAAAATGTTTCCTTCCTCATTCCTACTCTATTAGAGCAATTATCATATATGCGTATAACCCGAACAGGTCATAAAAAATACGCATTTAGGTTAATATAGGGCTTTGAGGGGAAAAATAAACCGGTCAACCATTTTTACAATTTCATCTGGGCTATCAAAACAGAATTTAGTGATATGATATTTTTTCTACATGAATACTCGTAGTTTCGTAACAATTTAGGGCCTTTATATCTCTTGATTCTTGAATCTTTCCACTATATAATAATTAATAAAAAAAAAAGTATCGCGAGGATGGGGGGGGGTGTTTTGAAGGCTAAAACATCCTCTCTCAAAACTATTATTTGCTATGTATTCTTATAGTAGCTACAAATCAATTAGGTTTTCAAATTCTTTAAATTGCTTCAAGAGTGATTTAATGTTATAAAAAATATATATTTGTCATCTCTTGTTGGGGGACTTCCCCGAAAGCCACCGCTGGTAACTGCCCCTCTTTCCTTTGGTTATGGCCCTAACTTCAAAATACAATTTTAGTAGTACTATATTTTTAACACTGTGTCTTACTAACCATTCAGGTTATACGCTTATAACCTAATTACGCTAAGGGTTTTAGGTGCGAGTAAGATTATATTTATAGGAAATGTACCCACATCCATGGAAGGAGAGTGGAAAACCATTTTGGGGAAATCACCCTCAGTGCACCCAACCAAGATTCGCACCCATTTCTCCCCATCTTCGGCACTCTAGTCTACTGCGAGAGTAGCGCTTTAGACCATGCAGCCACCGAAGTGGGTAGTAATATTATTGATCCAAGCAAATCAATAGAAAATATTTTCCGGATAGCTCATTTAGTAGAATGGTTGATGCGTTAAAAAGGATGGTTGGAGTTCAATACCCTGTTGGTATCATTTTATATGTATACATAATCACGCCATTAGAATGTCATAAGAAAGGATTTTTTTCTAGTGTACTCAGAAGCGGCCCACTAGGGATGGGCCTAGGGATGGCGGCCTTAGAGGGTGGCACATTTTAGATGACATTATTTTTATTATAATATTTTGTTTTTAAATAATTACTTTTAAAATTTTTAAATTAAAGTCAGAATAACAATCTTCCTTTTTGGAACTTCCTAAAGCCCTTGACCAAAAAAAAATTGAGAAAAGGGTTGGGTAGGGGGGCGCATATTATAATTGTGCCTAGGGGTGCAACAATTTTAAATCCATCTCTGGCTATACACCCTCTTAATTTGACAGCATACTTGTTAGGAATCAGGGGGTAGCTCGATAACACGTTATTGAGTCCAGTGTTTCCCTAACTTTCGCGATTTGTATAACTCTTTAAAAGCCATGCTCTAGCCAACATACACCCTAATTTCGTTTGGAATCTCGTTCCGGAAGGCCTTATTTCGTAAAAGAATTCTACTGTTTACTAGTATTTTGGATAGGAGAAAAGGCCTTCCAGAACAATTGTAAGAAGACAATTTTGTAAGACCTTTAATCCCACCAAAATATTACAATGTAGTAGGATTATAGTACAAAACAAGACCTTCCAGAATGGGTTTCCTGATAAAATCAAGATATACCTCTCCCAGCTCTTTATAAAACCAGAAACAAACACCTTCCAAATTTCTAATAGAGTTTTAGGGGTAAGACAAACAA
>CABFWB010000202.1:0-16399 GCA_902151455.1 Timema bartmani
GGAATGCCAGGCCTCCACCGTGGTTCGGATTCCACGTTAAACTGTAGGTCCTCCATTTCATCTCACAATCGCCCTACCATCACACATTAGCGTAAGTGTGTACAACTCGAACGGGTAGTAAGACGCGGTGCTAATAATAAAAATAATAGTAATAATCTATTGAGATACTTCATTCACCACCCAATAAAGTCACACATCCTTCTTAAGTGTAACGAGTAGACTAAAACATGAGATTGAAGGTGGAGGAAGGACTAAGAGAAAATATTCACTTACTTAGAAATGTGGTTCAGGGATAATAATTGTGATGAAAGAAAACGGTGCAGCTCTAAAATATTATTACATGAAAATAGAGTATAATAAATGGCATGACACAGCCATACATACTTTCGCATAGCCTATTAAAATTTAGAGCAAATTTTCCAAAATTAAGTAATAAATAAAATAAACTTAGATAGTTTTCTAAAAAAAATAAAAAAATGAAAAATACCTGCAGTGTTATTTAACATGTAAAACGTTCTTTGTGTAGCAGTTTTTAACAAAATCATTAAAGCCATTTTCGAACAGTTTCGGGTTGGCCTTTAAAACGCCAAGAACTACGAGGTAAGATAAAATTTCACGATTAAAATCCTTTCTTTACATAATAAAGTATAAAAGTTGCATACAAAATTTCAACTTTTTTAAATCAAGTCAATGCGACATTTCCAAACACAAAAATCAACTACACAAAACTAGATCTAAAAATGTTCAATATTAAATGATTTTTAGGAACTAGCCATCTTTATTTGTAACCGGCCTGTTTTAATTGCATTTATAGACTAGACCAGAGATACAAAATATGATTTAGTAACCAACTTGGGTTAGGCCTAGGCCTAGGCCTAGGTTTAGGATTACCGCTAAAATGGTTTGCCCAACGTGTAGGACTCCTTAGCCGTGAGGCCTATGCCATAGGAACAGGCGGTAAATTTCGTTTGCACTGTATTTTGAGGATATTAAAGATTGTTAAGGATTTTGCCATATAGCCCCATTTGACTGAATTTGTACACTTTAAAAAAATATCCGTCCGGGCTATCCAAATATTTACACTAATGAGGTTGAGGTGAGTAAAATAAAATTTAAAGTAAATATACACGCATTTGCGCGGAGAGAATTTGGGGAAACAGGAAACCATGAGGGAAAATCCACCTTTTTACATCCGGCTGAAATTCAAATCCTGACCTTCCCGCCACCAGATGAACGATTTTGTTCACTTATCATCCGATACGTATGAAATATATGTTTTAAAAAAAAATTACACGCCTTATATTTAGAAACATCAATATTTAACTATACGTTTTAAAAAAAACATGCGCGAAATAAAACTAAATAAAATATTTTCGTGAAATTAACTACTTGACTTTTTAAATGAGTATTTTGGCCAAGTTATTTGATATATGAAATAACATTAACAAAGTTCCCTCAGCCTTGTAAGTTTCTTTGAAGCGAATGTTATACCGGCCAAAGGCACAAATATATATGTAGAAGAGGAATACAAAAAAGTCAAAGCCAACTATAAAATATAATAACTTCAACCTAACTTTGGTTCAACTTTAACCAAAAATATTCTCTTTGCTGCACTATACCACTTAAATAAGAGGTGATTTGTAAACATCCATTTTTAATCAAATATAAATATTTTATTTTGACTTTTTGTTTAGAAATCACAATTTATTCAACAAAACCCAATCCTTTTCTTGACCACAAATTAGGGTATCTAAATATTCAATTCTTCGGGGTAGTCATAATATGTGTTAAGAGTGGCGGAAATATCAGCGACACCCGTTGAAAACATGGCTAGTGGAACAACCCCGTTCTTCCCGAGTTGCACAGTGGAGTTGGAGAGAGAGTTAGATAAAGTCCATCATGTCCATGTTGGCATTTAGAACCAACTATTGTAGGTATTGTTAAAGGAAAACGATAATTTAGATTGGATCACATATCTATTTTCATCTGAATAATAAATGAATCTTCATTCAAATCCTCCGATAGTTAATATATCTCTGTGTGGAATAGGAGAAACACCAGATCTAATCATAATGGTTTTCTGAGCGTAGAGTTCAACGGCAGTTCAAATCCCTTGGAGAAATTTCCTGAGATCTTTAATGAAACTCAACCATGTGCGAGGAACACGAAACCAATTAGTTATGTCTCACACTGATTTCACGCCGGCCAATTTGAGGTGGCGCGGCAACCTCTATGTCAAAGTTGGATGTTATATATTCAGTGTATTTTCCAAGGTTGAGTGAAGTTTAAATGATATGGTCGGGACACAATAGATGTATTATTATTGTTACTATTATTGCTATCAAGTTGGAGAAAGGATGAGCGAAGCATTGTTAGATGCCAAGGCTATGAAGGTCAATGTAAAG
Source organism: Timema bartmani (assembly GCA_902151455.1). Taxonomy (NCBI): domain Eukaryota; kingdom Metazoa; phylum Arthropoda; class Insecta; order Phasmatodea; family Timematidae; genus Timema; species Timema bartmani. Next base: position 2,406 of record CABFWB010000202.1, read on the forward strand.
GCCACAAGCATAGGTTAGGTTAGTAAAGGTTTAGTTGAAGATCCAAATCTGAGGTTTATCTTTACTTGGCATTAGGAAAAGGGGAGAGTTCTAGATTGATCATGGATGCTTTATAGTTATCAGACAAGCCCAAACTATACTGCAAATAACATTTAACCAATTATCTATTTTTTTTAAATTAGTGGGTAGTTAACAAATTAAAGTACACTTTCAAAGTATATGATTAAGTCAGTAGATGACTCGTAAAACAATTTAAAATAGCATAGTAAACGTAAAATTTTAGTACTACACCAAAAATAAAAAATAAAGCATAGACAGGATGCTTACGAAAGCTCAGTGCAAAGAAATATAGCAAGGAAAAAATCTTATGACAGAATATTTCTCCGATTTATTTTATTTTTTTAACAAGGGTCGAGGAGCATTTTATGGAAGTCATGTCTTTAATATTGATACTTCTGTGGTTATTTTTATAAATAATCTTTTTTATTAGGGATCCGGATTATCGACGATCCGGATTTTTGACGTTCGAATTATCGACGCTTTACTGTAATACCGTAATAGAGACATACACAAATGATAAATTATTTTAGACATGGTCTGAATTTGAAGCTAGATCTTCTTGGAGGCGAGATCTCTCTTCTCACTTGGACAAAGGATCTAACTCACCCATAATGATTGTGTGAATGAATACTAATCTTTTGAAGAAAAAATTGAAAGCAGCATTTGGGCCGGCCTTAATTCTCTTATTTTGCAAAATGTTCCCTTTCCAAGTGATTACTGAACGTATTGTTTATTTTAAACAATAGGTCTTTAAAACGTAATGCAAATAACTAAGGTATTTTGTTAAATTTGATATGAAGTTAATTCAACTGTGCATTAGCCAAACAAGTGTAGCATCAATTTTGGATTACCATCAATTTGCACGTATTTTCCTGGTTAGTAAAAATAATTGCTGCTATAATGTCGCTAGGTAATAAGGGTTTGCTTAGGTGTGTAGAATATATATGCATTTGAGAGCACGTAAAAAGAATATTGTAATGTTAAGATAATATTAATTGTGGGGTCTAGTGTGTCGTTTACTAAGACTAGACAGTTCAAGCAAATGGGAACGGTGGACCTGCCACGCCGGTTAAGAGCCGCATCGAGGCGCCAGGAAATACCAACAAGGGGGTTGGCATACTATCCATGACACGATGTACATCATCAGTTAGTTGCGCAATTATGAACATTGAATAAGTAATATCCAGGGTCAGGGGACCTTCACGACGTTCGTTTGACAAGATTAATGTGTACGCCTAATATTAATTTAAGCCTACTAGACAAGTTAGAATGCAGAATTTGAGTGAACTTCTGTAAACAATAATAATCGACTCGGCCGGTGGAGGAATTCAGTGCAGGAGTAGTTTTAGCAACAGTGAAGGCGTAGGACATAATTATGGTCCGATTTTCTTACGAATTACTTTTTGAAAGGCCTCTTTTACAACTATATATTAATAGACTGGTTGAAAAAAAAGACCTTCCAGATGGGTCTTTGTAGGAAAATCAAGCTATAATTGGGCTAAGTTTTTTTTTCAGAGGGGAAAACTTCCTGCCACTTCTTTAATTTGACGACTGAGCTAAATTAATCTTAATTTAATAGTAAAATTATTATAATATGTACTATATCAATTAATGGTCGAAGGTAATAATACCAATGTTTACAAGGTGACCGAGCACCACTACTTTCTTAAGAGCATATCAACCAGTTTATAGAAGGAACAGAGTGCAAATTCATTAAATAATGAGATCGAAACTCACCAATGTGAGATAATCAATTGCCCACTAGCAGCTGTCAGCGAGGATATACGATATAGGAGCCCCTTAATTATTAATTAAGTTTAAGATACCAATTTATTTCCATTTTTTATTGTAACATAAACACAAGTTACATTAGTTTTCCGAGTTAAAAAATGATTCCGTAACTCTGGACATGACACACAACAATCTTCTTAACCAGTGTTACACAATGCCAATTAGTTAATTAAAATCTCATATTTAAAAAGTTCAACCATCCGCATCGGTTGGGCATGCGGCCTAAGGCATTAACCTTTCCTTGCCTGGTTTAGTTATGCGGTGACAGGGAGGTCAGGGTTGATTCCCAGCAGAGTGTACTAAGGATGGTTTTCCCAAAATGTTTTTTCTCTCCCCTCCCTAGCAAATACGAGTACATTTAATCTAAAATTTACCTTCCTCAATATTATCTCATTAGTTTGGATATGCGGACATCCCACATGGAAAGTAGACCCTCGATTTCAACGAATACTCATTTTTGTATTAAAAATAAAGGTTAGTCAGAAAATGTATACTAATAATATTAATAAGAAAGAGAAAAAGAGTATTTAGTGAAAAAAAATAAACATCACTAAATAATCTCTTTGTGATTGACATGTCAAAGTGACACTTTGACTATTTAAAATAGATCCCCGAATAAGCAATTATCTATAAATTTTTTTACTAAAATTGACTTTTCAGTAAGCCTACTTCTTAAAACATAGGTATAAATATGAAATACTCTAATGAAAACTCAATTTGCTGAAAAACTTACAGTCTTACCTTAACGGTCTCCTATAAGCTGCGCCATTATGGCAACAAACAAGTTAGGCTTTCAGGGTAAACTAAGTGATGTTCATGATCGAAAACTTTTGACTCAGTAGGGCCGGGCGATTCATCGATACGTAGCAAAAACACCACTTAATTTTCACATCGAAATACCTATGTTGCGATTTTTGATGTGACGATGCATTGTCTACCGCAATGTATCGTCCACCACGATGATTCGTATAGTACAATATATTTTCTGCTATAATAAATCATCTAACATAATAGTTTAATGTAGTGTGTGAGCATATCCGATCTATGAATTAGGCTCGTATTGCTTTAAAAATGTACGAAACAAATAGTGAATGTTTTGACTCCGGCCTATAAAAGTTCTGATCATGATTTACTTTCTGAACTCCGCTTAGAGATAGACGATTAATAGACGATTCGATTATTTAGATGTGCCTAACAGATTATTTTTAATAATTTAGAGGCCCACGAAGCATCTGGTAAAACTATTCTCTTATCCACAATTATCAATAATAGAATCAAATATTATTAATTATAACTGTCCCTTTATTGTTCCTTGTTATGTTATTCTTATATGAAATGTATATAATTTGACTATTTGCTGTGGCGCATCTGTGTAAAGCAACATATTTTTATTTTTATTCTAAATTAAGTCTTACGTTACCTTTTGTCATTTACCTATTTGTTGTATAGAGGGAAAGCGAAAAGTGAGGCGCAAAGGTTTAACTATCGGTGTAGCTTGAAACTTTGTTGTTTTTGAAAAATGTTGTTTGCTCATCATCTATTTCTCTTCTTTGCGCGAGTTAATGGGTGCAATCATAAATTATTTTGAGGATCTTTAACCTGCGGTGGCATTAACAAAATAACTATTTTGTTAAAGTATTTAAATAACACACACAAATAACATAATACATGTATTGCAGTAAATTAAAGAAATAAAAAAGGAAAAATAGTCATAATAACCTAAGCCTCAAAATCTAAAATATATATAAAAAAAGTTTAAACTATGGAAATATACATGATACTTCAATAAAAATAATCAAAAGTGTAAGACTTCTTTCTAAGTCATAAAAACTTCAAATTTTACTATCAGGGTCATGCTTTGTGATCACTTGTGAAATAATTTTAATACAGTTAAGAAAGTACCAAAAAAATCTAAGAAAAAACCACATTTCCTTTATCCTTTTTCATCGTCGTTGAGTGAAGAACTCAGAAAACCGCACTAAGTGCGATTTTTGGTTCGAGCGTAATCTTTAATCTAAAGGCCAACTCTCGCCTTTCCTTTCTACTGATCAGTGAAGCTGAATCAATCATAGTGAAACCGGAAAATTAAACTAAACTTGATTTTATTAATCAATTAAATTAGTTCGGTAAATATGTGAGACAGTATCTTTTTTCAGTGAATAGAGGATCGTTTTTTAAATGCCACAAAAAATGTATTGCTTGCGTTCTTCGATTACATACATTATTGGTGTCGAAAAAGATATTTAAAACTACCTAAAGGAATGCTAGTGGATTAGAGGCAATTCGACCTTTATGTGGGGCTGTAGTGAAATGGCAGGCACCTCATATAGTTTAATAAAAATTATAGAAAATATCTCCGTAAGAAAAAATTAATTTTAAGAATTGCTAGACGATAATCGTCAATTCCAATATGCCAATATCCAAACAAAAATGTTAACTGACGATATCATGTGTAATTTTGTTTTGATAAAGTGAATTACCTACTCATTCCTCAAAGGTGCATACTTTAGAAAAAATTGAAAAGATAAGTATAGTTTGATCAGCACGCCATTCTAACAAAAAATGTTCAAAATAAATATGTAAGTCTTCTGGTTGCTAATAATATTGAATGAAAGTGTTAAGGTGCGGCAGAAGGGAGCGCAAGTATTTTTACAGTTTTTATAGAATTGACATTTTTTGGTCAAAATAAATCAAATATTTCTCCAGCAGCAACATAGAGTTTAATTTTCTGCACATGCTAATATCAATAGATCTTGAATATCTGTCAAGGGTGTCCTGGAATTTTGTCAAAACTTTTTCTCTTTATTTAAAAAGTTTTGACCAGATTCCTGAACACCCTTGGCAGATATTCAAGATCTGTTGATATTATCATGTGCAGAAAAATAAACTCTATGTTGCTACTGGAGAAATATTTTATTTATTTTGGCCAAAAAATGTCAATTCTATAAAAACTGTAAAAATACATTGCGCTCCCTTCGGCCCTAAGTTCAGTATTCGTTCATTTTTGCTAAATTAGCAATAATGATATCTCATGTTTAAAGGCGACAACAGGCCTTATTATTCCGGTAAATCGCTCCCATGCAATGAACCCTTAATAAATATAACACATTTTACCACTAGTTTGAGGAATCCATATACTTACACTAAGGGGGTAGAGATAAGAAAAGTAGAATTTAGAGGAAAGAGATTCACATTGGCGTGAAGGGAAAGAAGCAAACAATTTAGGAATAACCACCCTCAATACAGCCAGCCAGGATTCGAGCCCAGACCTCACCGTCAACAGCAAGCCAGGCCAATGCAAGAATTACGCCTCTGACCGGGTTACCGCTTATGCGGTTCTAGGCTAAAGTTCATAAGTTGTATGCCGATATGTGTTTAGAAAATGTACGCTAATATGTGAGTGATTTAAAAAAATAAAGTTCGCAATAAAGTATTGGAATTCGTAGCCGACCTGTTTTGTCTCCCTAACCCTTTCCATTAGGTCGATACCCTTGAGGTGCGACCTGTCTACACAAGGTATTCGTGATCATTAATTAACATAACATAGCACAAGAAAGACGATCAGCACTTTAGATTTTATCAATCTAAAGTGAACTTTCATTAAAGCTTGAATTCTCATCCGTCATAGATGATTTCAGTGAAGTCAAAAGCAAATATATATATTTAATAAACCCTCCCAAACTTTTAAAAATACTTTTAAAACAAGATACTGCATTTATTATTGTATTCATACATCCCAAATATGTATTATGATTATGTAAAATCACCTACTTAATTAAGCATTCACCCGCCTCGGTGGCGTAGTTGGCTAACGCACTAGTCGTGTTGAGCCAGACCATCGAGGACGGGGAGATTGAGGTTCGAATCTCGGTCGGGTGAACTGGGGGGGGTTCCTAAATGGTTTTCCACTCTCCCTCCACGCAAATGCGGGTTCACTTCCTCTAAATTCAACCCTCCCAATTCCTAACTCATTAGTGTAATTAGTACTTAAGCGTATAACCCGAACGGGTAGTAAGACGCGGTGCTAAATATTATAACTAAGCATTCTTTTTCAGACTTTAACTAAAACTAATTCTTCTTTAACTCTTAAAATTCTTTTTTTTTTACGATTATGTTATTTTCCCTACATCACCTATTAACGTTATGTTTCTCTGAGATTACATGGCTACGTTATTATTTTACTCTTAATTCTTATAGCCAAATATGTATTCTGAATTAGACTAGCTAACGCAATTTTAGGTTTGGATTAATTTATTTGGGGGGCCAGAAATGATACCGCCTACAGCCTCTGAAAATCCGTAGAAGTAAATTCTTGCAATCTGGGTTGCGGTCGGCTTCCACGGAAAACTTGCGTCTCATAGATGAGGTTTCCGGACACATTCAGAAGCAACCGTTTGGATGATTACTGAAAGCTTTAGTAAAATGGAAGATGATATTATTGACTTAAAGGATAGAGATGAAAATATTTCGGTAAATTTTCAACTAAGAGTTTTCCGCAGTGGCGGCTTGCAGGCTACTAAGTAGGTAAAGTGGCTAGATTGGGACAGGTTACCATGGATAGATTGGGACAGGTTACCAAACGGCCTAGTGTGCAATGTGAAGATTGCTTTAGTGATTGCGTAGCTTTAGAAATGCCCTTCCCATAATAGAGAAGTGTGTAGGCGGAGCCCTTAAAATGTATCTTTGGTGAAACCACTTAGAGCTCAGAATAAATGCTAAAAAAAAAAAAATTAACTAATCATGTTTATGACATGACTATAAAATTCCACTAACAGTATTTTAAGTAAAAAATTAAATGCATGCCAAATAAAAACTAACCTATTATTTCAAGCTGGAAGAGGTAATGAACGTTCTACCTCCGGTTTCAGCCCACTCATCGCTGTCGTTGATCTTGCGGGGATTACCAAGGTACACAAAAAAAAAAACACAACTATTAACACTGCGGTATGGGAGAACAGTTGACGTCAGTCCTCGGGCTAGGATTGCTAAAATTTTCGACCGCCCTTGAAGAGTAATTCAGACACTCAGAAAAACATAATTAAATAAATAGCTTATTTGCGTGTATGGGGAAACACACGGAGGTAATGTTTGAGCTAAATAGAACTTCTTATTGAAAATGTCTGATAGTTTCATATATATATATGTGTGTGTCCTGTATTAAATGGTACTGTTAAGGTCTTGATAATTAAAGTTATACATTTAAGTTTAAGTTGTTATTTATAGATAGTTTTATTAATCCAAATTATTTGATGAAATATAATTGCTATAGTGTCACATACTGGTACTAATATGTTAGGCCCATTTGAGTTACTAAATTATTTTCTTGAAGCGCCAAGTGCATTTAATAGAAAATAAGTTAATATTTTACAACTCCAAATCAATCCAGATATGCAAAGTTCCAAGACTCTGAAGTTTAATATAAGGAGTTTTATTTTCCTTTCACCTTGGCTTAGCTGCCAGCTACAGGTAAAAGAACCACATACAATTAACCAGAGACAAGTTGTGTGTGACCGACTTCTAAGTGGTGCAACCCTGCCCAATATACCGTGGCATCCAAGTTAGTAGATAACGAAATCATATATGCTATCAATATAATGTGTATCAACTATGCTGCGTTTGTATAATGGTTTACCATTATTTTATTTTTTTAGCACCGCGTCTTACTACCTGTTTGGGTTATACACTTATGTACTAATCACGCTAAATGGTTTAGGGTATTGGAGAGTTATATGTAAAGGAAGTGTATCCACATTTGCGTGTAGGGAGGGTTGAAAACCATTTAAGAAAACCGCCCTCAGCACACCCGACCTAGATTCGAACCATGCGGCCACCAAAGCGGGTGTTTTACAAATGATAGCCTATATTTATAATATGAGTTTATAAACTTGTATGGACAGGGGTTTTTGTGACAGTATCAGAGGCCTTTTATACAACAAAGTTAAATAATTTTACCCCAATAAAACCTTAACTCCCTAAGAATGTTTTGTATTAATATACCCACCATATAATTCAGGTGTGTTAAAACCAAATGAATGAGGAATACTAACCTTATTTTATATTCAATTTAATGTTGTAATTATCACTATTTCTCTTTGTTTTTAGTACCTAATATATATATTTTTATTTTTAATATAAGAAAATATAAGATATTCATTAATGGAAAGCATGAAAATAAAAAAATACTATCTTAAGCATTTGAATAATTCTATTAGTCTACACTATTACGAATTTACAACGGTAATAATAATAATAATTATTATTATTACTAATAGTATAGATAATTAACGATCCCAGTTGAATATTATGGTTTTGTAGCAAGGGATATACATACAACTCGTATCCACAGTTTACTTCCCTTCAAGTATTAGCCACAGGTTGGTTAACTTTTTAGTAAGTGTAGTAAGATTCCGTGCCTCTAAAAAACTTAATCCTAGTCTGGATTGATAAACGCTGAATTTTTTTAAGATCCACCCTTCGATTAAATTTTAATCAAATCATATCAAAATAAAGATTATCTAATAAAGCGTAGCCTACCTAAAAAGTAGTACTGGCAGACCAAACATTGCACGAGGGTGAAAAAACAAATAAATAAAGTCACATTTTATATATGTCATTAGAGACATTTAACAAAAAAGAAAAGGTGTATAAATATAACCACAATTATAACATAAGTAATATTAGCATCATTTGAGATAGAACACTTTCATTGGAATGTGTCATCTAGCAGGTTTTCGGTCGAGTTTAAATCATGTTTAACAGTTTGTTTTTGACTGCGAAAAACTTTTGTCCTTTGGATTACCAACTTTTTTTTACTCTAATCGACGTTATTGGGTACCTTTTTTAATATTCACATGTATTCACATGGCTATTTTAGAAAAGACCAGTGGTGGAGCGTGAGCTTGATTTTTGGTGGGGCCAGGTCAGATTAAACTTACCAAGAGATGATATTACTTGTACAAAAGTTGGGCGTGTCTGTCTCTTAATGCCAGTTCATGAGTACTAAAGTATTTTAAGCATTCTATTAACATGCCTAATATATGCCTATTTTTTTTATAGCTGTTCATTGTGTTTTTGGGCCGAAATTTTGACCGCGGAATTTATCTGTGATGCGATATTTACTGTTCTAAATGTTTTAAACCTAAATTAATTTCCCAAATGAATTACACATTCCTCATGTTTTTTTAATTATTTTACTTGAATGTTTAAGATTCCTACGGCCTATCGTTGTCCATGACCCATCACCGCCAAATAATAAGGAATGAAAACAAAATAAGCTCTGTTTCTCTCACTCACAGTTAACCACAGATTTTTACCAAACTAAGAATTAGAAAAAAAAAAGTTTTTTTCTTGCCATTCACCTGCATAAATGTAAAGTCATTAGGTTGATGTGCTTCTAACCGTTTATTTACAGTTTTTTCTTGCAGTTTTAATTAAGAAAACTGCGTTTTTAAATAAAGAATCTATTTTACGTTATATTAAAAAAAATAATTGGAAAGATGTGTGTCGGGCCTGGCCCTGAAAAAGACTATCATATTTATTTATGTTTTAATTATTCTGTAGCAAAACCTAATAAATCTTCATCAAATTAAAGATTTTTGAAATAGCCAGTTTTGTGTTAATATTGTATTAAGATATAGTCGATGTGCCATTCCTATGTGTTGTTAACCGAACCTAGAGATATTTTATCCTATAAACTTTTATGATTGATTTGTACTCCCAATGGGGTCCTTGGAACAAATTCAAATCGGTTGTAGAGTAGACAATATTGGGCAACTACAGCAAAATCCATAAATCCAAGATGCCCCAAAATAGTGTAGATTTAATTATCTTAGCTTGTAATACACCTAGTAAGGTCATTTTTGTTTTAAATGTATTTAGGTTTTCATCAGGCATTTCATTTTACATTATTTACGAACAAAATAAAACTTGGCAGCCATATCACAAGATGACCGCCATAAAGTATAATGTACATGTGAAACATTATTACGAATCATCCTCTTAAAAAAAAAGTCCAAATTTAGATAACTGTCAACCCCCCGAAACCAACAAGGTGTTTTTTGCGATGTCGTCTGCCTGTGTGTCTATATCCAGGGCTAGAGCCGACACCATTTTACTGATCAGGCTAAAACTTTGTATATATGGTTTTTATAAGGTTCTCCAGAGGAGTTTTTGGAGTTAGATATCTTACCCTAAAAATGAGGGTAGTTTACTAAAGGTAAAAAAGAGAGAAAACAAGCTATCTCGAAATCCTCTGTAACGATTTTTACTAAATTTCGTATCTGGGCATTGTTTATCATTATAAACTAAATGGCCGTTCTAATCATCCCATGAACATAATTTTAAGGGTAATTTACATAAGCAGATATTGCCAATTTTAATCATATCTTTGCAAGTATTTGAGAACCGAAATAACTCATTATTATAAGGTTGTACCAAAATTAAAACTAAAAAAGAACTTTTACTTGAAATATATTTTTATAAAACCAATAGGGTGCTGTCCATAAATTACGTAAGGATTTTTTTTTAATAATTCCGGCCCCCTTCCCCCCAAATGTCACTACTTACGGGATGGAGATATTTTTCGCTCCTCCCCCTCTCTCCTTACCGATCTTACGTAATTTTCTTAAGATTTGGTCAATTATATTATTTTAGACAAAAGGATTGGTGATGTGAAATTATAGAATACTTATCGCAGTAAAATTAGGTGTAACACATCACAAATAAATGACATTTTATAGCTATGTAGAGGTGACCTGGTGGTCTAGGGGTAAGGTGTCAGACTTCTGTGCTGAGGGTCCGGGGTTCAATCCTCGGTCCCGGCACAGATTTATCTGATTGCCAAACCCTTCCTTCACCTCTGACAAGATGTGTATTAATCACAACTTGTGAATGTGAGGAATGCCAGGCCTCCACCGTGGTTCGGATCCCACGTTAAACTGTAGGTCCTCCATTTCATCTCGCAATCACCCTACCATTACACATTAGCGTAAGTGCGTATAACCCGAACGGGTAGTAAGACGCGGTGCTAATAATAATAATAATAATAATATAGCTATGTATAGCTGTGTACGTCTATAGGCTATGCTTCAGCGACATCTGCCATCGCTAGGTGCAACCTTTTTGACCGCGCGTCTGTAGAAGGTTTATTTAGATTTTCTCACATCATGGTGCTAACAAAAATAACAAAATAGAAAATTCTATCGATGTTGACTGCAAAAAAAAAATCTACTTTCTAAAAGGCTCTTTTTATAAAAATTGGACTGTAGTAAGACATTTGGAACACTAAATTTATAAAGGCAGAGGAAAAAAGTTTAAAGTACTAAAAGTAAATCAACACACAGATTAAATCCTATCTTAAAGTTGATACATTTGATTTACAAATACATAGCTATTATCGCATATCTAGGAGCGACATAAAAATTAAAATAAGCCAATTCAGGCAACATAACTTGGTGACCATGATTCTTTTTGGATAATAATGATACTTCATATTTAATATGTTTCTGTTAAAGAGTCAATTATTTAATTTATGCTCGTTGGTGAAATGTGATGTTCTTGTTTCTATGGTCTTGCTTAGGTAAGGTTTACATGGTCAACGGAGTGCGACGGCCGCCCTGTGATTGCGCTCGTTTGTGCACTCAGATTGTTGACTAAGTAATATTTTATTTCTAGGATTTCTAGGATTTTTTATTTGTTAATTGCCATAACTGGTTTGGGATTGCCATGGTTAGCTTAGGATTGTACACGAAGGAACTTTCAAAATTATGACAGCTTTATATTCACCAATAAACCAAGAATGCTAAAGCGAAATACGTCAAAGCTCGATCTAGTACATTACGAAATCAGAATATTATGAAATATATCAATGTCCAAATTTGTTTGACACATATTTTAGTCAAATTTCTGTTATATCTTATTTCTATATTATTATTGTATTGATTTTTTGATGATAATGATCATAATTTTAGTTTCAAACCAATCAAAACTACAAAATCAGAACCTTTTTTCTTTACTTTAGTAGATCATTTTTATACCAAACACGTAATAACTATAGCTGTGAACAAAACAATATTTGGTTACAGTTAAGAGTATTCTTTATCATATACTTCGTATTGTCAACAATTTTACTCACTTTACTAAACTCTTTTATTGTGATATAAATATTTATTTCTTAAGAAAATCTGCAATTATCAATTGTATGAAAATATTGCTCTATTATAGTAAAATAATCTTATACTGAAAGAGTTTTCAGTGTAATTTTTTTAAATATTTATTTCTATGCCCCTTTACTAAAATTAAGAGATATTTAATTTTCCATATAGACACGAGAAGGTGTTGGACAAGTGTAATTGGACAAAACATTATGAGCTTTTTGTTGTGCAAACCTAAAGCGCGTTTAGGAAGATAAGCTTCATTTTGAGACTTGATTTTATTATAAACTGATTTAAAACCGATTTGTTAACTTTCATTGCACATTAATATAAAATAATACTGATACTTATAAGGTACCGCGTCTACTATCCATTCGGGTTATACGCTTAAGTTCTAATTGCGCTAATGGGCTAGGATTTGAGAAGGTTGGATTGTATATTTTGTTTGTATTAATTTGACAATTTGACAACATGCGTGACCTAGTGGTATAGGGGTAAAGTGTCAGACTTCTGTGCTGGGGGTCCGGGGTTCAATCCTAGGTCCCGGTAGAGATTTATCTGATTGCCAAACCCTTCCTTCACCTCTGACAATACGTGTATTAATCACAACTTGTGAATGTGAGGAATGCCAAGGCCTCCACCGTGGTTCGGATTCCACATTAAACGGTAGGTCCTCGATTTCATCTCACAATCACCCTACCATATCACATTAGTGTAAGTGCGTATAGCCCGAACGGTTAGTAAGAATCGGTGCTAATAATAATATTACTAATTGTTGCTATTATTATTATTATTATTATTATTTGACAACAAAATGTAAAAATAAATGCAACCTTTACAACATAAGTATTTAATTTTAATTACTGATATATTTTGTGCTCCGTGTCTTACTTCCCATTACAGCTATCCGTGTATTTACTCCAATGGATAAGGAATGAGGAAAGTAAAATGTTTGGGAAATGTTCCCGTATTTGCGTTGAAGGAGAATTATAAAAATATTAGGAAAAACACTCTGAGTACACCCGATCGGTATTCGAACACTGATATCCCAGTTATTTGCAGTCCAGTCCAACGAAGAAGTGAATCCTAAAGAATTGTGACCACAGAAGCTGGTAACAAAATATTTAATAATTCATTTACAAGTGCATTTCCAAGACCTCGTGTCACGTTTAAACTATAGAAGCACTGTCATTGTATATTTGGGTCCAACACTCTCAATTGTTTGAAAAGTTTTGGTCAATGAAAGGGGGTGAGGTGGGGTAAGGGATTAACCGCTACCTGGACTATCGTACTCGGAGAGACGGAAGCATTTAGCTCTTCTTCCTCGCGAGGAACATTTTGAAAGTGAGTTGTTTCAAAGAATTCTCACTTGTAATCACTATTATCATTGGATATTTTAAGTTCTACCTGACTCGAGGGGCGCAACAGATCTCCCGTAAGGCTGTGTATTTGTTATTTCCTTGTCTGTGGAAGAGGCCAAAGATTTCATGCTTGAGTGAGGCAAGTTAAGATGCAACCCGCTTCACAAAATAGCTTCGAATTCACCAAGAAGGCAACGTCGATAAGGTGGGAGTGTAGGGAGCGGAAGTTAAGGGCGGTATTTTTGTAGTTTTTAAAGCAAAACTTTTTTTGACCAAAATAAGTAAAATATTTTTCGAGAAGAAACATTGAATCTAATTTTCTTCATATGGTGATACCAACAGTTGTTAAATATCATGCCATGGGCATAGCGGCATTAGAGGAGAAACTTTTTCAACGAAGAGAAAATGGTATATTAAATTCCAGGACACCCTTGACAGATATTAAAGAACTGTTGTGGTCACCATGCGAAGAAAGTTAATCTCTATGTTTCAACTGGAGAGTTACTTAATTTACTATTACCAAAAAATTAATTTATAAAAATGTTTTAGCAAAAATACTGCCCTCAACTCTCGTTTCCTATAAAGTATGATTTAGTGAACAAGTTTTTTACTTTATTCCCCCCCCCCCCCC
>CABFWB010000202.1:17551-43220 GCA_902151455.1 Timema bartmani
ATTATTATCATTATTATCATTATTATCATTATCATTATTATTATTATTATCATCATTATTATTATTATTATTATTATTATTATTATTATTATTATTATACTACCCGTTCGGGCTATACGCACTTACGCTAATGTGTAATGGTAGGGTGATTGTGAAATGCAATGGAGGACCTACAGTTTAACGTGGGATCCGGACCACGGTGGAGAGTTGGAATTCCAACTCCTTGGAAATCAAACTCATAGTTTGATTTCCCCTATTTTCAATCATATATGTATTTCTTCAAGTTTTATTTTTAAATATGAGCTATTTAACGTGAACAGATTGTATCATCCCATGACCTATAAACTAACTTTATTGTTGAATAGACACAAACAACATTCAACTAAATCTCCCAGCTATTAATGTTCATTTTAGCGCCGCATCTTACTACCTGTTCAGGTTATACACAAGATGTTAATTAATCACAACGAAAGCGGACGCCACACTGTCACCAATGATAAGTGTTTGGTCATGCCAGGAAAATCCGGCCCGGAATCCTTAGTTCAGTATCCTAGTCGTTAAACCTAACGATTACCAACGAAAGCAGTAAGCTATACTGGAACTCCTTGATAATAGCACTAGCAAAATCCTGTTGACGATAGACGAGTTTACTTGGCCCCGCCACACGAGGTTTTGATTTGACTAATATACTCTTACTTTGTTGGAAGCGGGGAAATTCTTGTAGGAAAATTGGAGGGACTACAAGTTGTACTTCATCCAAACCAGATATGATATTTTTATATAAGGAATCTTTTATGACGAGTCTCGGTATCAGAAGGTAGCTTTGTTAAGAAAAGGCCTTCAGAAGACTGGTTTTTGGTTTCTGTACATGAGGCCAACATTGAACGTTGGTGGACACCAGATTATAGGCAAAATATCAGCTTTTTCTATGTTTAGTAGTAGTAGAATTAAGTAGTCAAAAGTACCCAATAATTTAGTTTTAGATTAGTGAAAGTATTGAAAATTATAAATAGCATTAATGAAATCCAACCTGCTTCAGTGGCAGCACTGTCTAAGGTGTTAATCTCATGTTAGACAAGACTGCCGATGGTAGGGCGATCGGGGTTAAGAGTCCCGGTCGAGTGTACTGAGGGTGGATTTTCCAAAATGGTTTTCCACTCTTAAGCAAAGAAAATGCGGGTACACTTATTTAAGATTCAACTTTACTCATCCCTAGCCTATTAGCATAGTTAGTAGAGCGTATAACCTGTACAGGTGGTAAGACACGGTGCTCAAAAAAGCGATAAATGTGGTTTTAAATTGATTCCGTACATATAATAAAAATGCATATAGCGTGATTAATAAATGTTTCCTACGCAGATACAAGCCATTCAAATAGTTAAATTACATTGCGAGGCCATACATGTAATAGGTTTCCAATGACAGAATGACATCTTCCCCCTAACCAAATGTGCTTCATTATGGCCTCGCGACTGAGCTAATTCACAGCTAGATGAATAATCTAAGGTCCGTTAACTCACATTCTTTAGAATATTGCTTTGGCAAAAAATAACAAGTCTTTGTGCGTGAAAATAGATTAAACTTAATCGCGGTTCTCGGGTGTTGTCATCTATTCAAACCTCAAAACAGGAGTTATTTCTATCCAAGAAAATGACTTTGACCATTCGTTAATGCCTCCATCTTGCTCTATCCTTCTATCAATCTTCCTCCTTTAATCGCTTCCATTCTTCTCTTCTCACTTGCACACTTTCTGTTATCTGCTCCTGCCATCTCTTTCATGGCCTCCCTTTCGGTATTTTTTTTTCTGACTGTTTCACCTTTGACCATTCGTCAGAATTCTGTTACCAAGAGAATATCATGCGGCCATTGTTCAGTAGGCCGGAGGTTGGAAAGGGTCACTTTATTTAAAGTTTAGTTGGGATTATTTTAGGTGAAAGGGCATTCCTTCCTAATTTTAATGTTAAAATGTAGTTGTAGCATTTTGTTAGAACGTAGCAACACAGTCGAGCAAAACCGAGAACCTTTGAATGTAGTTTTATTGTTGAATCAACTTTCCTACTCTCTTTTCCTCAACCAAAAAGATAGCATACCTATTTATTCCACGACACATACTTTTTGATTGAAATGTGTCTCTACGCTTGAATTAAACATAAAAATATAGCCAATACTTAAAGAGTATATATTAGAATCTTTGTATACAATTCTAAAATGTATTTAGGCAACGAATCTATGCAAAGGTTTTAAGTTAATAGAGAGTATTGGGTACCACAAACACGAAGCAAAAATTAATAAGGATAGTAATAATATCAATCTTTTCCTCGGGATTCAGCAGATGTACTCCAATTTCACCTTATTCTTCAACAAATTTAAAATATGACAACGTACTTCGTTATTTGTTTATAAATTGACGTTTAACTAAGACTTATGTGATCCGATATTTTGATATAATAAAATAAAATATTTTAAATATTATCTTTTGATACATGATATTTGAATAATACATTTTTATATATTATCTAATGTATTTATTTTGTTCAAAATGATGGCCTCCAGCCCGGAGACAAACATTGCACCTATCAATGACAGAACTAGTGGCTGCCCAAAATTACGCGCCTGTTATTTCATCGCACGCTTACGCTATCTTTTATTTAAAACCACCACGTCTTACTACCCATTCGGGTTCTATGCTGCTATCCTTTGTTGTATTTAAGGTCATTAACAAGCACTTCATTCAATTTTTGCTTGAGAGTACCCCATAAAAAATAATCTAATGGGGTTAAATCAGGTGAATGTGGAGGCAAAGCCACAGGTCCAGTACGACCGATACATCATCCAGGTAAATTAATACTAAGCCATTGCCGAGGAACTCTGCCATAGTGAGCAATACAGTCATCCAGTTGAAACCAAGAGTTCCCTCTCATATTCAAAGTGGTGTATTCTAAAAGGTCATGAGTCATTGTTCAAAAATTCGAGAAATTCGTCCTCTTTTAAACAAAGTGGTAAAAAATGGGAGCCGATTAAGTATTGTTAATCCCATTGTTACTATTCAAGCATTACACTGAAAACTGAGTTGGAAATATTGTTTACGAATCGCTCGAGGATCATGACTATTCCTTTGAGTTACGATAACTTATCTGGCAAATGTGGCTTTAGCTGACTTTTTTTTTTACGTAAACTGTATATGGTTATTATTTTTGATTAAAAACCAAATGCAAAAGGCTCCCCTACGTGGCAGATATTCCAACAATAAACTCTGGACGCGTTGAAGGTTGTATGGATGGGATGACGTCCATCAACCAAGAGTGTCTTCCATATGATTGTGAATGAAGTTTCTAACCCAGAACCAGATCTTCGGGTACTTGTTGACGGGTTTTGATCAAAATGCTGTAATATGGTGGCTGTATGCAGCGGTGCAAACACTCCGTCAGCTTTGGGCACCCATATTAAATTACCCAGTTTAATTCAGTCGTTGAAACGTTAAAGCGAATACTGACTTGTGCGGAAATATTATGTTCGTAAATCACGTGGCATATTCAAGGCACGTGGCGTTTACATTTCCGTTGCCAAATCCATATATGAATACCATATCGGCATATTCACTAATCGAGTATGTTGTTAGTTAAACGAATTGAACAAACTAACGATCATACTGTAGGAATGAACTAAATTTTGTTAACGGTGCAGACACAAGCCTAAATGTTGGTGACCTTCGATCTCAAAACAAAGATATTTGACTGTGGATAACTTCTAAGGTAGTCAACAAATAGTTGTTAAAATGTCAACTTAATGGAAATTGAATGGATTTCAACTTACGAAGCAATTTTTTAACTTAGTATTTTAATTATTTTTTATGTTTTTTTAGCCAAATAATAAAGTGGTGTTTAGATTACTTTCAAATATATCACTAAATGTTTCATAGCAGATTCCTCCTAAACTAAGCAAAAGATACGAACAAATGAAGGGTAATCTTAGTGATAATTTAATGCTGAACAATTATTTTCATACAAGGGTGATTTTGGTAGCATAGTATTTCTGGTGTTTCTTCACTTTTTATGCAGAAAACTTTTTTTGTGCTCTAAAAGGAAGAGAAAACGAGCTAGCCCCCAAAGGAAATTTTGAGTTAGTTTTTTCGATCCCCTTGCACTTTCAAAAGTTTGGTTATTTAACCCTGGAACATCCTGTATATGATAAACTGTGTCAAGAAATATTTAAAAGGGCACGTTGGCTTTGAAAGAGTATGTTAGCAAGACAATGAAATACCTAAGTCATATCGACCTCAGTTGTATTGGGGTAAGGTGCTCGCCTTAAGACCCAATTATCATGAGTTCAAACCCATCCAAATAAAGCCATCGGTCCTATGCAAATTTTGGCATGTAAAAGAACCCTGGAAAGTATGTGAAAAAACTTTCTCGGGAAAATTGGTAGGCCCTTTCGCTCTTGCTCATAGAAATTCTCATGTAAACAGCACGTTAAATACCTCAAATAATTAAATAATAAAAGATAATTATGTAATGTATTATTTATTAGATAGGTAGTGGTTCTCAAACTGGGGTACGCGTACCACCAAGGTACCACCTTTCAAGGGGTACGCGAGCAGCTCTCAAGGGAAAGTTGGCAAAATGACAAGGGACTTATGGAAAACCCTAATCGTTGGCAGTTACCGTTATCTGGTTATTTCCAAACATCTTTTTCACCTATTTACTCACGGCTGAAGACCAATTTATGAGAATTTTCAACCCTCTACTTGACACCTTCTACTTTAGCAGTTATCTTGTTTATATTTAGAGTAATTCGAGCATATTTCCTGAACAGTCATGACTTGGTGACATATTCTTCTCTCATACTCTCTCTCAACGATAATACTCAAACTCGCAACGCTTTTGTAGAGATATATTGCGGTGAGGTTTATATATTAATTAGTTCCAATCTTTTTTTTTATGTATTATATATCGGCCTATTCATGAAAATGTTACTCAAACACATAATGCGTGTTAAGATGGCTTTATCGTGCTCTTTTGTATGAAATAAGACAAGAAGTTTTCCTCTCTAAAAGCAAGTGTGAGTTTAGTGACAGATTTACAAATGAGCAATGGCTGTACAGGCTATCTTTCATGGCTGACGTATTTCAGCGACTGAATGAGCTGAATAAAGGTCCGCAGGTGCAACACACAACACCCTTCATGGTTCATGACAAACTAAAAGCTTTAAAAAATAAACTTCAATTTGCATCACAAGAAGTTGTGAAAGGACAACTGTAATTCTTTCCGTCTTTGGAAAAGTTGGTAGAAGAAAGTGACTTGACTTTCATGATTCTGTTATCAACGACATAAGAGATTGTCTGGGTTTAATTGAAGACTTTGGCGAATATTTTCCTGAGAATTTAGGGAGCCAATTCCGGATGCGAGACCCTTTTTCTACAGTGGAAGATTCCAATCTACCAAATTTCTATTCAACGAAAGAAATTATTGAACTGTCCTGTGATGAAACCCTCAAATCCAATCTCAAGAAAACTTCTTAGGCAGATCGTTGGCAGACTTTTGGTTGCAAAGGCTGGACGAGTTTACTAATATCACTTGACCATGCCATCAAGTTTATGATGCCTTTTTCAACAACATATCTCTGTGAGAGTTGTTTTCCATCCATGATGTACCTAAAAAATAAGTACCGCAATAGTCTAAATTTGAAGCCGGACCTCCGCTTGAAAGTTTCAAATGGACAACCAGACATCAAAAATTTGTGCCAAGCCATGCAGCCACACCCCTCTCACTGACAAACTTTTGTATTCATATTATATCAGCTCTAGAATTACAATTAAAAATTTTGATTTGAAAATATTGTGTCTAAGTTGCCTTTTTCTTTTAACGAATTTGTGAAGAAAATGTATAAAACTTTTCTACAGACTTTTTACAGTAGAATTATGTTTTTTTAAACTTATCATTACTATTCTCAATAAGAGATAATGTTAAGGCTATAACAGTAGGATTATCTCTAAATAACTTTGTCATATTTGAAATATTTTGATTAGAGATATATTTTTCCAAGAGATTAACTAGATCAATAATATAATACCATGTGGGTTTTTTTTAAACCTGTAATTTGTATATTTTTTGTCTTGGGGGTACATTAAACTTTTAGTCATGGCCAAGGGGTACAATCTAAACCAAGTTTGAGAACCAGTGAGACCAATTAGTATAATTAAATGAGCGATGTTTATGTGAATAATGTATCTATACTTTCATAGCCTAGTGTATTTATGTTTTACGAATTAATCAATTTATAGAAAAAAAATTAGAAATAAAGGTGACAGAAGAGGTCAGGGATATGGATGTAAAAGAAGAATACAGCTTATAAACATAATAAAACAACACATAAAACAGCAGGAAGCTTAGCAAATCAATTGTGTCGAAACGATGGATGACGTAATAAAGTTTCATTTAGACAGATTAAATAAGTGAGTTAGATGATTTGAATGAATTTTGTCATCAAGAAACAATAGGAGAACCACATTTATTATTATACTTATACAAATAGGAAAGGAAAGGAAGAATGAGAGACGACTAGGAAATGTTATGTCTGCTCTGACTCCTCGAGACTGGCCAATAAGCCTCGCCTACGCTTGAGCTTTATGGCACACCCTACTAATACCGCCCGACTCTCGAAAAAAAACTTGATAATATGTTCGGTCGAGCTTAAACAGTCCTCTTAATAAGTGATAGACTTAAGACCGGGAGGATAGCACGTTGCAACCTCGTGATAAGAGTAGGCTGGTTCACTCACTTCCATGTTTGACGTGCTGCAAGCGTTTATTTGGTAAGTCTGTGCGGAAATGTCCGACAATTCGGTACACTATGTGGAACGACCAATGCATTTAGCATTGATTTTGTACGTATTATTGAAATAAATCTGGAAATTTAGGATTACACTAGGAAGGAATATTCCTAGACACATATGGTAGAAAAGATGTGGGTGGATATAACAAGAATTGGTCAAGATGTGCTAATACGAAATATAAAACCCTATAGGCACCAAGTATAACAAAGATCATCTGTGAGGGTCATGTGTGAGTCTAATTCCGTTTTTTTTTTCCTCGACCTCAGTTGGAAATGATGACTCGGACTGGTATAGCAGAGTAACTTTCTTCTTCACTCGGAGTGCAACACGAACTAAAACCATCGAGACCCCATATAGTATCTTCAACAATACGTCACTTTGGGAAATGCAAAAATAGTTTTTTTACGTGAGATACCGAAAATGCCTTCGCGTGGGTAGCTCGCCTTCGACCGCTTGGCAACCCCTGGTCTAAGGCTACTCTCGCAATAGTCTGGACTGCCAACAAAGGGGAAATGGAGTTTTAATTCCGGTCGGGTGTTCTAGGACTGGTTTATCTAAAATGGTTTTTCCACTCTACCTCTAGGCAACTGCGGGTGGACTTCATCTAATTTAAACCTTCTTCATCTTGAATTTACTAACACATTAGCATAGTTGAGTACATATGCGTATAACCCGAACAGATAATAAGACGAGGTGCTAAAAAAACAACGATCTTTGTTACTTTTTTATCCTCAAAACTAACAAACATTTTTAATTTGGATACTCCTAATTCTTGAATAGTGGTTGGAGAAAAATGAAGTAACATTTGAGGTATACTGACTGAGGCGTGATGACTTACACTCATTAGATGTATCCTGGCTGAGGAGTGATGGCGTACAGTCGTTAGGTATATCCTGGAGAGGAGTGGTGGCTTACAGTCATTAGCTATATCCTGGAGAGGAGTGGTGGCTTACAGTCATTAGCTATATCCTGGAGAGGAGTGGTGGCTTACAGTCATTAGCTATATCCTGGAGAGGAGTGGTGGCTTACAGTCATTAGCTATATCCTGGAGAGGAGTGGTGGCTTACAGTCATTAGCTATATCCTGGAGAGGAGTGGTGGCTTACAGTCATTAGCTATATCCTGGAGAGGAGTGGTGGCTTACAGTCATTAGCTATATCCTGGAGAGGAGTGGTGGCTTACAGTCATTAGCTATATCCTGGAGAGGAGTGGTGGCTTACAGTCATTAGCTATATCCTGGAGAGGAGTGGTGGCTTACAGTCATTAGCTATATCCTGGAGAGGAGTGGTGGCTTACAGTCATTAGCTATATCCTGGAGAGGAGTGGTGGCTTACAGTCATTAGCTATATCCTGGAGAGGAGTGGTGGCTTACAGTCATTAGCTATATCCTGGAGAGGAGTGGTGGCTTACAGTCATTAGCTATATCCTGGAGAGGAGTGGTGGCTTACAGTCGTTGGATATACAAGGCCTAGGAGTGGTGGCTTACAGTCGTTGGATATACAAGGCCTAGGAGTGGTGGTTTACAGTCGCTAGATATACCCTGGTAGAGGATAAGTGGCTTACAGTCGTTAGATATACCCTGGTAAATAGGTGGTGCCTTACCGTTAGTAAGAAATTAAACATTTCTTGAAAAAAGGCAGTTAATATTTATAGTATTTATTTTATTTTAAAGCCATTATACGCTTACACTAATGTCAGATGTGTTGAAATAAAGCAATTGAATATATGAGCATGGCAACCATTACGTGACGGTATGTACACTTCAAGGAGGCAGAGTAGTGGAAGGATAGAGGAAGATGGAGGCATTTTAATATACTGACCCGGCAACAGGCTTGAAACAGATGATGATGATGATGATTATGATTTGGTCCAATCAGTTAAAACATAATATTATGGACTGTAATATATTTAAATAGCTCTTATTCTGGCTAGTGACATAATGAGGTTGAACAGACGCAGTGCTGGTTTGGTGAAAATAACAAAAGAAGTATTTAAGTTTTGTTTTCAGTTTGTTCCATGTGTATTTAAGTAATATTATATTTAGGTTTTATATTTAATAAATGTTTTCATATTAAAATGGAAACGTTAATTGAACAAGTCAAACCTCCACCTCCTAAATTTTCTTCATCTTCCAAAACAGCTGCTAACAGAAGCATCTTTTTTTACTCAGTACTATCAGCTGAACTCAAACAAGACATTTTGGAAAACGCCATCATAACTAAACTTCACTGGAGCAGACCAGAAAGAAACAACACTGAATTCTGGAGTGAAACGAGGGACCATTGCTTAGCTTAGCAATGAGTGTGAAACCAAATTGACAAAGTCTTAGCAGAGGACAGCACAGCACAGCACAGCTTAGCATTCTGTGTGTATCAGCCATTAGCCTGAATAGCAAATGAAATACCCCTTTCATAGAACAACACAGATCCAGATGTCACGGGATCTATCCCCGTTGCTTCCAGATTTTTCTATAACGGGGTCAAACTCAGCCTAGTGAGGACAAATGGGGAGCTACTTTAATAAAGAAGTAGCAGCATCGGTTTATAAAACTGAGATTAACGGCCGGAGGTTTCGTTGTGCTGACCACGTTATACACTCTACCCGCAAATGTTAACACTAACAGCATCGCAAACGGCGGCGGCCGCTCGGTTGGTAAATCTCACTTGCAGAATCACGACATGGAGTTTTTTTTTGTGTTCTAATTCTATCAAATCATTCTCTGCTTGTCATATATTTAATATGGTTATTAGTAAGGCTACCAAACTTTGGTAAAAAGTATCTGGAATAGCGATGATCTCTTGATATAAACATCAAACACTTCTTGAGAACGAGTCTACAATTTATAATAATAGTACTGTCCAACCCAGTGGTTCTCAAACCCTGGTCCGCGGTCGAGACCTTAGGGAATAAAATACATATTCTGTGAAAGAGCTGTCTTTTATAACTTAGTTCAGAAGTTAAGAGTGGGAAATTATCCACCCTCAGTATATACAGCCGGGATTCGAGTCTTGATCCTCCAGTTAGTTACCGACAAATCAGTTTAAACGAGCTTGATGTATATTTCGTGTGCCTATCGATGAAAGTTGAATAATATTTCTGATCAGAGTGTCTAACTAAGAAATTACGTGAATGCTCTACACCTAATTACTTGGCAACTGATTATTTTATAAAGTGCGTCTCTCAAAAGCAAAAAAATTAGACGTTCTAAAATTTTAAAAAAGAACATTCTTCAATTATTTAATAACGTTTGAATACATGAATGAGATCCACCATGAGGTAAAGCGGAATTAAGTCGTGTCTTCCATCGGTACCCATGATGGGCGTGCGCTTAGTCAGCCAACACTCGGTAGTAGCACTAGCTGGCCCCAATCTAGATTCTTATTTTACTAATATCTTAAGATTTTGTGTTTTGACCACAGGATTTTAGTACGAAATTTTTATCTCATAGTTCATAGCTAGGATTCAATAGTTTTTATTTAGTTTTGTTCTCCATATTTCTCTTGTAGAATGAAGATGATTGTTGACAATTGACTTTCTTTTCTCGTTGCTGAAATAAAAAACTTAAAACTTAAACCATAAAATCCAAGAGACACTCTTAAGTCTGTTGGAGCTTTTTTTTTTCTTCAACGTACTCTTATTAAATGCTGATAAATTAGATCAATAAGACGCACATGTTTCGGTATATCTGTCGGGTACTATGGTGGCCTCTTAACAAGTGTTCAGTCAGAGATGGTGCATGTCATTTTGCACGGGTCACAAGTAAAATGAACCCCCAAGGGACAATGATTAGTTTAAAGTAGAATAATCGTATCTAGCTTGTAATGTGAAATTGATGCCTCATCTGAAAGATATAATATATTAGTATTTTACATGCCACAATCTAAATGGGACCGACAGCTTTACTTCCCCTTCTAAGGAAGTTGTGCTACGAATTTTCATCACCCAAGAATAAATGTCGACTCTGGCTGGGTTTGAGCCTATGAACATCGGGTCCTGAGGGGAGCACTTTATCCCAAGACTACCGAGGTCGACATTTTTTTAATTTTGATTTTAGCACCACGTTTTACTAACCGTTTGGGTTATACGGGTATGTACTAATTACGCTAATGGTTTTAGGGATTAGGAAGGTTATATTTAGAGGAAGTGTACCCAAATTTGCTTGGAGAGAGAGAGAGTGGGAAACCGTTTTGTAAAAAACCTCACTCAGTTAACCCGAATGAGATTCGAAGCTCAATCTCCCCGCCGTCCTCTACTGTGAGAGTTACGCCTTAGACCGTGCAGCCACTGAAGCGAGTTATGTCTCTATTAACCACCCCTTTGGCACAGAAGACTAAATTTGGCAGAGGCTTTTTTTTCCTTCAAGTCTCACTTCCCATCTGGGTTTACGCATCTAATTGCACTGATGGGTTAAGAAAGACGAGGAAGAAAAAAGTATAGGAAATGTACCCACGTTTGTTGGGGGAAGAGTGAGAAGCCATTTAGGGAAAACCAGCGCCAGTTAACCCAGCCGGGATTCGAGCCCCGACCTCACCGTCAATGGCAAAATAGACTATATGAGCTTGAGATTTAGTCCACGTTCACCCCGGTGCGGTTATGACAGTTAAAATGGTGTCTTAAATTGACCCTTCCACCCTGGCAAATTAAAAATGTTAACGTCACAGTTTTTGTTTCCATTTAGCACCATTATGCACCCAAGTATTGCATTTTCCAGCCCAAAGAGACAGTAAAAACATTGTTTGAGGGCCAAAAACCAATTTAATGCATAGGCCTATATATTTTGTGTCAATAAGAAATAGTTTTGCACGCTAATAGTTTAAGAAGAAATAAATTACTTAATATGACATATAGGTCGAGAAATACTACAATTGTTGGTGTTGCAACGAATCGGAGTTCCCCTCGAACTAGACAAGCGTCTGGGTTATTTATTATAACACAATCATCCTAACTTTAGCTAGCCTTAAACATGTAAACGGGACCTCCAAACGGCCTTGAGAGATAGGTCGTTGGATTCATCTAAATAGCAGTTATAATACATTGGAAGACTACACCTTTTTTTTTTTCAATTGACAAATGTCGGTGACCTTGACCTGATCTCAGCTTGTTCAAAATAACCTAGTTCATACAATCACGTAGCGTCCCCCTTGATAAAAAAAAACAAGATCTTATTGGAAGATTCATTTATATCATCAATATTTACTATTACTAGCGATCACTCTATGTGCTTCATCCTGTATAGCCTATAGGCACATAGATAAGTTAAGAACCTAACCAAAATGATCTTGCACACCCCACGGAGAGAAATTATCTTTGAGGCGTTGCCCTAGTCTTCGTGCTGTGTAAGGTTAATAACGACATCAGCCTTGACCATGATTAAGATGATGTTTCCTGGTTAGCCAATGTTACTGGGTTTTTTTGTATGCCCAAAGTAGAAAGGCCTCACTCAAGTCGTACAAAGAGTCACGACAGATAATTTCTAAGAATCCCCGCGGATACCGATTCCGCGTAAAACGAGATTTTCTTAATATGGAAAAATAGGGGTTATGTTCCTATTTATTAGGTAAGTTGAAGCTAACCCTTAATTGAAACAATGTTAATGATAATTTTTGTTTTGTTTATTAGGTAATAAATCAAATCTCATTCAACAAAATCACGAAATTATATTGAAAAAGGTACAGAAACAGCCAAAGTACACCCCATTAGATGAACTAAATAGTTCTAATGTTATTATTTATGACCCGCCTCGGTGGCGTAGTTAGCTAACGCGCTAGCCGTGTTGAGCTCGACCGCCGAGGACGGGGAGATCGAGGTTCGAATCTCGGTCGGGTGAACTGGGGGTGGTTTTTCCTAAATGGTTTTCCACTCTCCCTCCACGCAAATGCGGGTTCACTTCCTCTAAATTCAACCCTCCCAATTCATAATCCATTAGTGTAATTAGTACTTAGGCGTATAACCCGAACGGGTAGTAAGACGCGGTGCTAAATATAATAATAATAATAATATTATTTATGATCATAACAAGCATATTGCTAATCACTTTCAGAGGTCTGGGCCGTGTTTTGAAGGCCTAGGACATAACATTTGTTGCGAGGGTTCTCATATCTCATAGGCTCTACTTTTTTATGTTCTGGACTCAAATTCGATTCCCTTCTGAAATGTTCTACTATTGAGTAGTGATGATTTGCGTGAACAAGTGCGCAGAGTATCTTAAGATAAGCGGAAGTTCACACATGTTG
Source organism: Timema bartmani (assembly GCA_902151455.1). Classification (NCBI taxonomy): domain Eukaryota; kingdom Metazoa; phylum Arthropoda; class Insecta; order Phasmatodea; family Timematidae; genus Timema; species Timema bartmani. Next base: position 30,615 of record CABFWB010000202.1, read on the forward strand.
CCATCTATCAACCTACAAGTGAGCTATGCAGTTTTTTTTTACGCCGATGCACCATTTCTCCTCAAAGACAAAATCCGCGTATATGTGAAAACGCGGATAGCGATATCTCACATAACGGGGTTTACCTGTATGCGGAAAAAAATATATGCGGACGCAAGCAACGGTTCCGAAAAATATCTCAAAGTTGTTTTTTTAACTTTGAAAAACGTTTTTATTTATTTAATTGTAGGCTAATAGCTAAAGTATTTAAAGGTATAATAAACTAACTGGTTTAATACTTAGTTCCCAGTAAATAAATTAACTACCAAGACAAAAAAAAAATCATTGTTTCATAAATATCTTCAGCGATTAAAGTTGGTATATGTAGTCATATTTAAATTAGAATCAATGAAATTTTGGAAAGGTATTTTCAAAAATTGATTGACCAGGCCATTTCAGAGTTATTATTTGGGTTCCGCATTTTACATACTACCTCTAAGGTGGTCACTCAAACTCTAGAGTAGGCCTAAAATTCCAGCATTAATCATTTTTCTAACAACAACAAAATATACTTATTTTTTTAAGGCTTTCCTTTCTGTTGTGAGAATTTGAACGAATGATTTTGTATGAAAATGTTTTGTAAAATATGTGTTGAACAAGTCACCAAATTTCAGTACTTGAAAAAGTATTGTAATTAAGTATTTCTGCTCAATGCCTAGGTTAGCAGACTGTTGGAGTCAAATATAATTCATATCACTCACTCATTATGTCTTAAAACTCTTTAAATTACTTCAAGATGGGTATTTGTTAAAAAAAAAATCCTAGCCATCTCCTGTTGGGAGACTTCGCAACGATGTACCACAGATAGAACCACTCGCTTCCTTTTCCCTCCAAAAAAGTAGTTCAGGGTACAACAATGTAATTACGCTACAAACTCATTGAACTTTTTTAAGGGTCTGGATAAGAAAGTCACTATTCAACTTGTGATGTGTGCTCAGCCATAAGTATACAAATATGCTACATCCAGTGGCGGAGGAACCTTATTTCATTGGAGTAGAGATTAGAAAAATATATTTTTAAATAATTGTCCCCCGTGTCAAAGGGTGGAGGACCGGGGACTAGATGCCGGAAATTTTTTGAAAAGTGAATACTCCTAGAAGCTATGAGAAGTGCTCGTTTGAAAACATTTTAAGAAATTAGACTTCTCTCCAAAATATTTGGAATGGTCTTCCCCTGGAAAATTTTCGAAATGTGTATACCCCTAGGAGCTATTTATCGTGGTCCTTGAGTGGATTTTATCTTTTATTGAAATGAAATAGGAATGAGGAAGGTAAAGTTTGAGAGAAAGTGTACAGGCATTTGCGTGAAGGAAGAGTGGGAAACCACTTTTTAAAAACGCCTTAGTACAGTAAACCAAGATCAAAAACTTGACATTCCCATCGCAGTCAAACCATACAAGACGAGGCGAATAAAGAGAGTTGTTTGGTTTAAGATGGATTGATTCACGCTTACAGAATTGTATACCGGCCGTGTCATGTCGTGTCGTTTGCGTTCAGAGCATGGTAGCAGCACGGTCGGCGCAGAGTCCTTGGTATTGCAAGGTAGCTTGCATGATAAGGACCTACTCAGCACGACACAATCGGACCACAGTCCTATGAGTGTGAATACTACTTAATACGCTCAATAGTTACCTTTAAGATTTCATTAAAAAAAGTCAGAAAATAAAATAAATATTCGGAATTTACAGTAAGATCGGTTCCAAACAATAGCAATCCAGATTGTGTTTTACTCTAATGGGGTAGGGATGTGAAAGGTAAAATGTATTGGATGAAGACAGTAAAACTATTTAGGAAAAAACACACTCAGTACACCAGCCACTATATTTAAAAAAAAAGTTATATAGTTTAAAAGACTTAGTGCCAGGGTTCACCGTCAGATAATGCACACCTAACTAATCCCTTATTTTTAAAGGAAGCCTATTTTCAAGCACTAACATCGATTTAAAGTGAAATTTTAAACAATATTAAGAAGTTCCCCATCCATAGCAAACACTATTAAAGAAATTATACTAAAATCGCTACATTTAATCCAAATTCTAAAGGCATTTCCAAAAATATTTTTAATGTTAAACTAATCTTAAATAAATTTCCCCCAAAACAATCAAATATGCGAAGTTTTTGACATGTCAAACAGTCCTCTGGTATCAATTTTTAAAGATATAGCTGTAACAATCTTTGAATGATTAAACATTTTGAAAAAAAACCTGTAATTAGTAAAACTAACCTTGAACAGACTTCCCCTTGAAAAATATGTATACGGAGATATGTGTCTTGTCAAACAGTACCCAGATATCTATTTCAAACAAAATCTTTGGAGCCTTTTTTTTTAATGCATTCATCAGTAAGCTAGGAGAGAGTGGGGGAATCCCGCACAGTTGGACAATACTGCACAACCTTATACAGCTCACTTTGTTCTCTATGGAAAAATGTCTACCATGGCATACTCTAGCGGCTTATAGAGTGAACTGAATAGCGTAAGTTCAGAACACAAGTGGCCTTTGTTTGTGTGTGATCATTGTTTTTATAGTTTTATTCATTTACTTACTATTTTCGATAGTATTTCATTAAAGGTAAGTCCATTCGGATGAATATTTCCTATTTTTCATAAGCATCTACAAATAGAACTCGTTTTTAACAATAAGTCTATACCAGTAAATATTCCTTCTAAATAACACAATATTTGTTGAAGAGGTAGAAAATGGCGAAACGTGTTGTGGGGTAATCCCGCACGTTAAGAGAGGGCATTCCCGCACAGTGTGCGGTATTACCCCCATATTGTTTCTTACGGCAATATAAAAATAAGAAACAATTATATTTGCCTTATATATATATACACACACACACTCATTCCATCCACCTCCGCTGGGTTTGAACCCACGAACATCGGATCCTGAGGCGAGCTCTTTACCTCAAGACCATCGATGATTTTTATAGTAGATTTGATTTCAATTTTATAATGTTGGTATTTACTTGATTTTCATTCTCAGGTTTTCAATTGTATTTTTATTAATAATTAGTGGTCTGCATATATAATTTGTAACAAAACACAAGCGTTTATGGAATATTAATCTATATATATATATATATATATATTAAATCAAAAACAAATTAATATTTTACTATATTTTAGATGCCAAGAAAGAGACAAAGGAAACTAGATAAAGCGAAAAGGACTGGAGACGAGATTAAAGAAGCCTTAAAAGCAATTAATGAAGGTGGAGAACTGAGAGCAGTATCCAGGGCATATGGAATTCATGTTTCTACTCTAAAGGATAGATATAAGTCTGGTCAGTCACAAGAGGCACGTTTAGGAAGAAAAGCTACCTTTTCTAATGAACAAGAAAATGAAATGGCTAAACATGTCATTATGATGGCTAAAATATTTAATGGAATATCACCAATCGAGCTTCAAAAAATCGCTTTTGAATTTGCAAGTAGAAATAATATACCACATCATTTCAACATCAGGTAAGGACTGGCTCAGAGAGTTTCTGCGGCAAAATCAAGAAATCAGCCTTCGGAAACCAGAGGCACAAGCGTGAGCCGAATTCTATGTTCCAATAAGGATGCTGTGCAAGAATGTTTCTTAAATTTGGAAGGAGTAATAGAAAAACACAAGTTCCCTGGCTCAAGAATCTATAATATGGATGAAACGAGAATCTCAACTGTTCATACCCCACAAAAAATATTAGGACCTAAGAGGCAAAAGAAAATAGGATCAACAACAAGCTGGGAGAGAGAGAAAAATATTACCGTATGTGCTGCTATGAGTGCAAGGGGAAGCTTTGTACCCCCTATGTTTATTTTTCCTCGATTAAGGATGAGTCCTACACTCGCCAAAGGTGGTCCAGAAGAAGCTATTTATCATTGCTCTAAGAATGGCTGGATTAATGAAGAGCTGTACATTATTTGGCTTCAACATTACGCGAAATGAGTGAGACCAACCAAGAGCGAACCAATTCTACTAATCATTGATAATCAAGGCACTCACAAATCACTATAGGCATTCACATTTTGTCGAGAGAATGGAATCGTAGTCTTAACAATTCCACCTCACACATCATATAGACTCCAACCTCTGGACCTTACCTTTTTTTGGTCCGCTTAAAACTGCTTATAACATAGAATGTGGTTTATTTCTCAAGATCTTTCCTTATAAGAAGATACGAACTGATGATGTTGCTTCCCTTTTTAATAAGGCTAAGGATGGCAACAATTGAAAAGGGAGTATCCGGTTTTTCCTCGTCAGGAATCTTTCCACTTAACCCAAACAAATTCACGGAAGAAAACTTTGCACCAGCAACAATGTCCCAAGCTGTTGATATTATTGAAGAAGATGTACAGGATAACGTTCAGGAAAGCATAGAAAACAGTGCATGTTTCAAAACTAAAACAGTGGACACTCAACAACCTTCTACTTCAAAAATAGTTTCTGTTAAAGATATTACACCCATTCTAGATTATAGACCATCAAAACAGCCCCGTTCATCAAAATTGCAAAGCTCCGTTATTTTTACAGCAACGCCCATGGAAAAAATAATTGAAGAAGCAGATTTCAAACGTAAAGAGAAAACAAACAAAGAAAATGAGGAAGAAGCTCAAACGTAAGAGTAAAACAATCAAAGAAAATGCGAAAGAAGCAAAGAAAAAGGAGAACATAAGAAAATGTGAAATACAGAAGAAATGTAGGATTAAAAGCAAAGAATATTCCAAGAATGAAATTAATAATAAAAATAAAAAGTTGCTGTTAGTGCGAAAAAAAACTTCTCCAAGATAGCTCAGATGAAGGAGAGAATTTATCAAATCTGTGCGATGAAGATGAACTGGATGATATTGAACCTGAATCCTCTAATAATTTACCTATGTTTAACAATTCAGATTCTAATTGTATGTTTAGTGGAGAATTTGGGAGGAACAAGGAGTTGTGGTTCAGATGTGTTATTTGTTCAGGTTGGGTACATGCTGACTGTAGTGCAGCGGAAAGAGCAGACAATTTTGTCTGTGACTTTTGTCTCAAAAAGTAAAATATAATTAATATATAGTGCCACCTTTTGATATCTGTATAAATGTACTATTTTTTTTGCTATAATTGTATTTTTAGTTTTACGTTTAGGCATACACATAGTTTATATAAGTTAATACAGGGTTAATTCTACTAGTTAAATTGTATTTTTTGTGTGTATCGCAAAGTATAGTTTTATATAAATAAATAACATTATAATTGTACGGTATTTCCCCACTCTGTGTGCGGTATTGCCCTACCAGGGTGGACAATGCCGCACAACGACTGTTTTAATATTTTAATTAACTATAAGAGAATGTTAGTTTAAGTATATAAAAGCAATTCAATGAAATTATGTATAAAGAACAAAGTTTACAATGATATATTACTAAATGTAAGAGAGTGAATAAGAACATAGCAATGTCTTGTTTTGCTTAAGTGTGCGGGATTCCCCCTTTCTCCCGTACCCTTAATTTGAGAATTCAAACTAAGAAAAATATTTAGTTATGGCTTTAAAACATTTAAATATAAGGTTTGAATAAAATCCATCAAACCGTTTCGGCTTTGGCCTAGGGACAGACAGAAACTGAGGGAAGCAGAATAATAATTGTGAAACCACTTTATTTGGTTATAGAGCACATAAAACTTCAAGATCCATCATAATCTAAAGGTAGAATATTTTCACGATTACAATACTTTATCCATATAATAAGTAAAACGAATGTTAAACAAGCATTTACTTCCTTTAATATCTGACGGCAACCTTTGTGCTTTTTATTTTTACCATATAGTATTTTCACATTTAATTAAAATAATGAAGCAGGAATGAGAAAGGTCAAATTTAGAGAAAATTTCCCAAATTTTGGTGGAGGAAGAGTGAGAAATCATTTTGAAAAAAAAAAAGAGCCCTCAGTACACTCTCCCGAGATTCAGGCTCCGACCTCTCTGTTACCAACAAACCAAACTAGCCGATCATGACATTTAGACCGCTTTTCTCAGTGCTATTTAAACCATTGATGAATGTTATAAAAACAGACCATATTTAAAAAAATTTAATTGCCAACAAAATTTCTAATTAGATGTACATTTAATTTACTCTGAAGGATGGATTACACTATGACCCAGTCTTTAAGCTACGCCATTGCATAAACATGTAAGGTAAGCATGCAATCTTTCAGGGTAAAATAATTAAGGGTACATATACTCTGATTTTGGTAGGAAGAACAGTATATGGTAGTTAATAATGTTACTAAAACAATGTTAATATATTCATACATCAAGTCATGTCACTTTTGATACATATCAAGACCTATAAAATATCACAAATAATACAGTGAAAATTTATCAATGTTGGCCGAAAGTAAATATGTTTAAATTTATTAAAATGTTCATCCAAAAACAAAATAGGACTACAGTAAAACTTATAAACCAAAATAACAAATATATTTTCAGAAATAATTTTAGGAAATAAAAATAGCTCTATAATAATGTTACCATATTGACAAGTCTGATTTATTTTAGTCTTATAAAATAGTTAAAGAATATTAAGCATCGAATACCGGATCTTAAATTTAACTTTCATAGAAATGAGCTAAGATATCTGACAATAAATTTGAGTGACCCTTATACTAGTATTTAACTAATTAATTTTCCGAAACAATTAAATTGGATCTAGATTGAAACTTTATAACTTAGCCAAACGAATCAGTGCTGCGATGTTGCACGGCCCAAAACGGAAGTGGCATGGTTTGCATGTGCCACCTTTGAAGAAGGCGATTAATCGCATTTTTATTGGCTACATACTTGTGACGCCACCACTGGTAAGCAGCGTTATTTCCTATTCAGAACAAGTTTACTTTCTGACTGAATAACTAGAATAAACCAAACTATCTTGTCTTTGAAGCGCAGGTGTCTAGTCCGGATTTGTTTAGCCTAGACTGTTTCAAAATAGCTGCTTAGTGACCGACCTTTCATTTAGCCGGCTAACCTCGACTATAAAACTGGCCCTTAAGACTACTTTCGAAGTGTTTTAAGAAACTAGAACTAAAAAGACCTCGAACTTATTAAATCTTTCACCTCAACGATAGAAATTGATACATGCTGTTACAAAGATTTTACAAACAATAGGTTTAATTTAATTAATTAAGACTTTCATAGTAGATAAAAGGGAAAACCAACATGATAAACTAAACTTATTCATAAGGTATTCAAATTTGCGAATATAATCAAAAAGTTCTACCACTAGTTTATTTTATTCTTAAGCTTTGAACTATAAAAATAAAGAATCAAATAGCCAAAGCTATTATTTATGCTTTTTATTGAGTATTAATCCATCTAGATATCATATTCTAAAAATAGAAAAATGACACCTGGACACGGGAATCGGACCCGGGACCTTTGGTCAACTACTGAGTCGAAGGTGGCTGCGTTATCCGATAGATCGTGATCTTACAAGGGGAGGCCACAACGTTCGGATCACGGATTACCTTCAAACTTTGTACACTTTTAGTAGTACATTAGGACAACATAATGTGCAAGTAGTAAGGCGTACTACTTAGGCGTTTTCGAGAAAATCGCAAGAGAAGTTTTACGCGTCGAATATGTACCGGAGCGTTGCGACTACAATCACGAGATGGTGGCGGTCGAGTGGTTAGCGTTCCAGCTCCGTAATCACAAGATAGCTGGATCGAGTCCCGCTCATCTTTTTTTTTTCCAACACTGGTCATATTCTTTCCTATATATTACAATTCAAAGGTAATATATTCTGACATATTGTAACTCATTGTAATATTGAATAAAGTTATTCACACCTTTATTTATCGATGTTTGACTTGGGCTTTCCAAGCCTGGCCCTCCCCTTATCCTTTCAAACCTGTGTCTGCAGGTCAAAGCGTCCAGGTGCAAATCAGTTTCGGGTACCTTACCCGATTTCAGGTATGAGGGATTTCGCAAATCACGACAGGCATACATTTTCAGGAAAACTTTATGCGTTTGGTCGTTTACTTGTCGATAATTATAAATATAATATTTGTTGTAGTAATAAAAATTAGTAAACAGCCAAATAACATTGGAAATTCAATAAAAGTTCATGCAAATACACGTATTTTTTCATTATATTACCTTTGAATTGTAATATATATGAAAGAATATGACCAGTGTTGAAAAAAAAAGATGAGCGGGACTCGATCCAGCTATCCAGTGATTACGGAGCTGGAACGCTAACCACTCGACCGCCGCCATCTCGTGCTCATTGTCGCAACGCATCGGTACAAATTCGACGCGTAAAACTTCTCTTGCGATTTTCTTTAAAACGCCTAAGTAGTACGCCTTACTACTTGCACATTATGTTGTCCTAATGTACTACTAAAAGTGTACAAAGTTTGAAGATAATCCGTGATCCGAACGTTGTGGCCTCCCCTTGTTAATAAAATCACACATTTGTATCCGACGATTTCCGCACGTCCATCATAGACTCTGCCTTGAAATATGAGTGAAGAATGACGCTGTGCACGGGACGATTCCTGGATAACTCAGTGGTTAGAGCATTGGCGTACTAAGCCAAAGGTCCCGGGTTTGATTCCCGTGTCCAGGTGTCATTTTTCAATTTTCAGAATACAAAAATAAAAGTAAAACTCCAGCGGAACACCAAACCTACTCGTACATTCTCCCACAAAACAAAAGATATTTAAGACACTTACCGGGTCTGTGCGCATACACTCTACCTGAACAAATATAGGTTGTACAGTTCCTATTAGTGTTTGTTTTTTATTTTGACTTTATGTAAATGAAAAGAGAGATAAATAATTATGTTTTATTGGTAGTACACGGACTTTATGTTTTTCAAAATTATGAGCATTTATTCGCCGGTATCTAATATAAAAGATCATGGTAGGTACTGCTTCTACTTGCTTGTATCATAAAACAGTAAAAACAAAAGTGCAAAGAAAACTGTGCAAGTCGTTCGATAACTTCCAATATATTTATATCCCAAAAAATCAGTAAAAATAAATCAAGTGCGTGAGGACACTAGTAGCTCTGACGCATGCGTAAACTTAAAATAATAAAATATTTATATTAATCGCTTAGTTTTAGTAGCCTATTATAAATATATTTATCACAATATAATTAGTAAAAAGAGCAGCCTATAGTAATGCGCCTGTAAAAAATACTAGCTCTACTTTGAATCCAGTTGAAATCAATGTTGTTGATTTTATTCCGTCAAGGAGACATTGATAAGGATATTGCAACTTCTCTCAACCCAAGATAAACAGGAGACCAACAGGAATTATTAGGACGATAGAATTGTTATAACTCGATTCGTGCAGAAGCTTGTGAGATTCGACGAGCTGCTTTGCAGGACTTCCAACAACACTGGGACGACAGCTTACCTGCAACAAACAAACCATCACCAGTTTAAATTCAGGAACAATCTGGACAAGATAGAAAAATACACAATTCAATGTTTAATACGTCCCATTAACTTAGTCATTCTGGAGGTACTGAAACTATAGCCTAGACTCCGAACACCCGCTTTAGTAGTCGCATGGTGTAAGGCGTCACTCTCACAATAGACTGGACAACCGATGGCAGGGATATCAGGGTTCGAATAATTGTTTGGTGTGCGGTGAACGATTTCTCACTCTCCCTCCATGCAAACGCAGGTACATTTCCTCTAAATCCAACCTTCCTCGTCCTTAGCCCAATAGGGTACATCCGTATAGCCCAAAAGTGTAGTTAGACGCGGTATACAACTAAAATCTGACCCCACATGAAAAATAAAATCATAAGGGGTTGTATTATAGTGTGTTTGAAAACACTCCATATATTATTAATGAAGTTTTATTCAGAAAATAAAAAGGTCAAAACTACACAAATAATCATGGTCGTAGTAATACACGTACGCAGTGTGTAAGCTTTCGTGATGTGTTGTTTATTTTGGGCACAGTATCTTATTACACGTTCGGACAACACTCAATTTATCATGCTAGGATTGATGGAGGTAAAATTAGGAGATAATGAACCCACATTTGCGTAGGGATTCGATAGAAGAATGCTATTAATGTAGTTTATATAAAGGTATAGTGTAAATAATAGTTTAAATAGCTTAATATTTTTCAGAGGAATGTAAACCCGTCATATCCAGATTCAACTAATAAAGAATGTGTTGTATCCAAAGTGTTTAACTAGACAGGAGTCAAACCAGCTACATCCCTTGAAAAAAATATCGGCTTTGTTTCGTACGTTTCCAGAGATGTGATTAAGACATGTATTAAAACGAAGACTATTATTAAAATGTAATACCTCACTGGAGGAGATAAACAACGGGTTAGATATTAACATAATTTAAACTCAGATAAACTATGGAAAAAACGTAGAAAATTTGCTAAAGTGGTAAACTGAATTACCTAATTTCATACATTTCATACATTTCAGCCAACCCATAACATAATAAACTGATGCAACATGGGAGTACAAACATAACTTAGTTTATTATTATTATTAATAATAATAATAATAATAATAATAATATTTACAATTACACAATATGCTAGACCACATCGGTATCGGTATTTTGTTTTATTCCAATGCATTTCACCATCTTTTTAGGCTATACGTATATGTGTTTAAATACACTAATATGGTAGGGATGAATAAGGTAAAATTGAAAGGAAACGTACACAGATTTTCTAGGAGGAAAAGTACGAAACCATTTAAAAATAAAAAAACATTAATTAGACTCAAACGGAATTCAAACCCCAACACTCGCATTATCATAAACCCTGTCTAAATGATATTGTCATTTAGCCCACGTGCCCAAAAAAACTCTTCATAAGTCACATGTCAATAAAATATCTGAGTAGTGGCTATCCAAAGTTAACCGACATGACATTTTTCAACTTTAAATATTTATTAATAATGAATTAATGATACACAGTCAAATGTGTGTGTGTATTGTTTTAGTAAATATTTAAAATACAAAAATCCTGTAAGTGTGTACACATGTTGATTTTTTAAATTCCACGTTTATACATCACAGATGGGCATACGGACAAAAGCTTCTATCTCATCTATACTCCATTCACGGTAGGAATTACTCTCTGAAAGGTCTTTTTTCCTACCAATATCCTACTATATTATAGATTTCTGGTAGGGAAAAAGGCCTTTCAGAAAACAATTCCTACGGTGAACAGACGGGGGAGTCGGGGCTTACATGCAGAGTATACTGATGCGTTTTATCTTAGATTAGTTATTTTCACCTATCTCTCCACCCCAATACTGATATATATACTTCCTCTAAATTCAAATTTCCTAATTCTTAACACATAGGTATAAATATAACAATAGCGTGGACGGCGTAAGACGCAAATACGGGAAAAATGTTATTTAATGAGGTTAATTGTTCTTTATTGTTAATCAAAGTTCACACTTGAAGTGCGCAACTGTTCGTAACTGATATTTTTAAAATGTTTTTTGTCACTATATACGTATTAAATAAATATTTTAAATTCAACAGTTCGAACACCAGTATAGTATCATGATTATTATGTGTACATACAATGTAATCTTGAGACGTTTGCTACTAATTCAATATGGTGATATATTATGTAGTAAATGGAGGTAAAATTATGTGCCCTAACAGTGAAGTGCTATTTAATTAAGTAAAAATAAAGTTGAGGTATCCTCGATGTTTGGCTAGGGAGGAAGTCGGGCGGTCACCCGGTGACGTGGGCCACGCGACCGACCCAACCAGCCCCACGAAAACGGCTGATCGAGGCCAAGGTTGTGAGAAGATAAGGTTGCCCCGATAAGCAGTTTTCGTGGGGCTGGTTGGACCGGGCGCGTGACTACGTCTTTAGCCCAACGTCCCCGTGTTTCATCGAGGATACCTCAACCTTATATTTATTTAAAAGCACTTCACTATTAAGGCGCCTAATTGTACCTGTATTTACTACATCTTAATATATATAATTCTTCTGTACGTGTGTATGTCACTGAACTACTCCTAAACGGCTGGACCGATTTTGATGACATTTTTTGTTTGTGTTTGAGTGGGTCCGTGGATGGTTTAGATTCACAATTGGACCCGGTAGGTGGCGCTACAATCGGGTTCTAGGATTTTTTTTATTTTTTAGGGAGGAAGGGATTTTTTTTTAGATTTTTTGCATAATAGAACATGTAACCTCAAAATTTCACCCCCCACCCCCACCACCCAATATTTATAATAATGCATATAATATTAATAATTGACCGTTAATAAAAATTAATAAGTTCATCAATAAATTGACCGTTAAAACCTTCTGAAAAGTTCATGAATAATTGAACTTCTGAGAATAATTCATAGTTATGTTTGTTTTCCGATACAGCTGATATTTGTGGAGTAGTATGGCGAACTGTCCAAAATGAAAAGATGTTTTATTTTGTATGTTGTCTTGACAAACACTGAATTTGTAATATTTGTGTTACTCACTAATTGGAGTTCATTGTGAATTTGTAATTGTGATGATCACATAGTATTTGTTTTATTATCGAAATCAATTATGCCACCCAAACGAAAAGCCAACGTTC